>PYAF01004995.1:3511761-3559933 GCA_007407185.1 Glycine tomentella | reverse complement strand
ATTTTTATAAACTAACAATGTTGAGACAAGAAATTTATTAATTTAGAAAGATATCAATTGATAAATTGATGATTTATCAATTTAAAGAGAGCTTTTCTATTTAATGAATATAAATTTATCATAAGATATTAAAAGATTATGAGTTGGATTACCTAGTTTAAGAAAATATTAATATTTTACAAAAAAAAATTTTTTTTCAGTGTTTCATGTATAAATATTTGAAAATAATAAACAACCAGAGAATAAAGGGACAATTATTAATCAAAAATGAAAATAAAAATAAATTTAAATATATTTTTTTCTTTACAATTTAACATTTTTTTGTTTTTCATCCTTATAAATTTTCCTTTTTTAGTTTTTGTAAATTAGATTTATTTTTTTAATCCTTAAATTATATGACGCTTTTAACAATAAAAAAAAACATCTTTAAGCATCAACAAAAAACAAAACCAACATAATTTATAAGGATTAAAAACAAAAAAAAATTGAAATGAGTAATCGTAAAAAAAAGGTTAAATTATAAGAATCAAAAGATATTTAAGCCATGAAAATATACGTAGAGGGACAGTACGACAACTGGGAGGAATTTGGGAGAGTTGTGATGTGCGGGCGAGAAAGTGAAAAAGAAACTGATTTAGGGTGTTGTGATGTGCGAGTGACAGAGGAGTTAAAAATAGAAAGATTGAATAAATAAGGCAATGCATGGAACTGATTAAATTACATTTTCCCCCCCCATTCTATACCTGTTTCTTATACTAGAATTGCAAATACGGCTGCTAGTAAAAAAAATGGCCAGTAGAGTAATTGTCATAAAGTTCATTTTGGCTAGTCCTTGCTGATAGAAATGGAAATGGGAATGACACCACGAGATACAATTCAAGGCATTTACAATACTGTTTAAGTTACATTTCCTCCTTGTATAATGAATCAATATTTCAAAATTTGTCAACGTCCTGTATCTCTCCAACCATAACATGAAAACTGCAGAAATTTGAGATGCCTAAGCTAAATCAGTCACCCAATCATTAGTTCTGATCCCTTTAGAAACTGTACATTTCAAAAACACTAGAAAAAAAGCCCAAACCTCTTAAACCCAGTAACCATCGTTCCAATTGTGCTTGGAAGAAGGTCCTCCATGCTCACTCCGACTTCCTGTAAATCTATGTAAGGACAGCTTGTTTCGGACTGTTCTTAAGGGGCCTGATCTATTCCCATGCCTAATCGGTAAAGATATTTCATCACCAATCAAGCTTGAAGTTGAAAACGGTCTGTTCTCCATTTCTTCAAGCGGACCGGAACTGTATTCCATAGTGATGAAGGAAGATGCTTGCCCGTAAGTTAATCGAGGGGTTAGCCCTCCTGCATTCCACCAACTGCTATCAGAAGGGGCAAGGTCACCTCTTAAATCAGATTCCTGAGCAGAGGAATCCTTCTGACTACAATAATCTCCACAAGTCTCATCTGTATCGTTGTATATTAACTTAAGAGCCTGCACAACTTCACCCATAAAAGGTCTTTGTGTTACCTCTGAGTGAACGCACATTGAAGCGATAGCAGCAACCTTTGCCATGACATCAAAGTTGTAACTTCCAGCCAAAGATGGATCTACCAGCTGTTCTACACCTTCTCTACTCGTCAACATTGGCCGTGCCCAAGTTACAAGATTCTCCTGTCCCTGAGGTTGAGACATATCCACTGGCTTTCTGCCTGTGAGAAGTTCAAGCAGCACAACACCATAACTATAAACATCACTTTTGACGAGTAAATGGCCTGTCATCGCATATTCTGGGGCAACATACCTGCAAAATTGAAGATCAGATAGAAAAGGCATCAAATTAAAACCTGGAATTTGTAATGCATGAAAAACAGAATGCACCTCCCACAGTCCCACCATTTCTTAGACGTATGAATTACAGCTCATAAAGCTTAATTATTTAGTAGAGAGGAGATAAATCTCAAAATGGTTAACAAGTAGTAAATACAATTTAACAATTAGAATCTTTCACAAATTAACTAAACTAAGTATATATGTAAGCTAAATAAAGAGAGTCAAGAATTGAATTACTATCCAAAACTTTAAAATAGTATTACATTGGGAGTCATTGAAGAACTTTACAATTTGGCACTAGAAATGTTTAAGACTACTTAATCAAGTTGCTGTAGACAAAGTCTGTTTATACACTTACCCAAAAGTTCCCATCACCCGCGTTGAAATATGATTACTTCCTTCAGTTGCTTCTCTTGCCAAGCCAAAATCAGAAACTTTGGGAGTAAAGTCATCTTCTAATAACACATTGCTAGCTTTAAAGTCTCGGTGAATAACACGGGGATTGGAATCCTCGTGAAGATAGGCCAATCCTCTTGCAGCTCCTAGGGCAATTTTCATCCTTGCTTCCCAATCTAGCATTCCCTTTATCTTGTGGTCACCTGTAATATCATTAACAAGCATTTAAATGATTTAAAAGATAACGAAAAAACACAAATTGTACATGGGCTGCACTTGAGCTGATGAAAATATGTTACCATGCAGATGGGACTCAACACTGCCATTGCGAACAAGCTCATACACCAAGCAACGCCTGCGCCCTTCGATGCATATACCAATCAGTTTCACTAGGTTACGGTGATGCAAACGACTTAGCATTTCAACCTCTGCAATAAATTCACGGTCTCCATTCTGATGATTATCCCTTGTCAGCATCTTAACTGCAACTTCAGCCCCATCTTCCAATGTCCCACTATAAACACGTCCAAAACCTCCTTCACCTAGTACTCTCTTTGAACTAAACTTATCTGTTGCTTTCTCAAGCTCAGAAAGTGAAAATGTTTTAACAGAGAGAAGGGAAGTAGCCATTGTGGACATAAGTGAAATTGATGTTGAGCTTGTAATACTACTTGACAACATAGACCCCAAGCCTGCAATGCAAGCATAGATCCATTTACATTTACTTCAACTATTATATAATAAAGATAACCAAGAAAGCAATAATATAAAAAAATACACAAGGACAAGTAAATACCAGACTTGCACCTCATAAATGCAAGTTTACATACTAAAGAAAGAGAAATTGCAAACATAAAATAAAAATGTTTCCATTGCTACGCTACTATATTTGAGCTCACTGCAGGTGTATATAAATCAATAACCACCAAAGGCAGAGGTCATCTCATTAATAGAATTGGTTCTGTAGATGACAATAATAGTATGTATTTGGTATAACAAGTCTAATTTACAGCTGTCCATTTTTCATATAAAAAACTAAAACAACCCCATACACAAAAAACTAACACGTGAGTCAAGAAAACCTAATTGAAGTGTGGTACAAAAATAACATCAATGAATAATGACGGTAGAAAAATCTTCATAGTCAAACAGATCAACACACTGCAAACAATGTATAAACATCATGTAAATTCACTTTGCCAAAATAGATCTTAACAAATATAATTGTCTTCACATAACAAGAATATCATAAAAACTAAAAGAAAGAAACTACAAAGGGAGCCACAATCAACCCAAGGAAAAATTGTTTTCAGGCAATAGCCAAAGTTGAGTAGACAATAAATGTTTATTTAGTAATCAAACAAAAAATTCAGCCAACTTAAAAGAAAAATTAAATGTCAAAAGAACTTCAAAACTATACCTGATCTCTTGTTTAGAGATGATGTGAATGCAGGGCCAACAGCACTTGATGGTCTCCCAGTCTTCCTCCATTTCAAAATTATTGAAAATGCTCCCACCAAAACCAGCAAGAGTACAAACGAAGATAAAGCAATGATGATTATGGTCCTGAGATTCATTTTCTGGTTCTTGCTGACGAAGTTGGCACTGACTGGCAGAAAACCATCAACACTTTGACTAGGACTGCTCCCAGTTGAAGATCCATATGGTGGCGATGATTGCATTCCTGATACAAACAGCTTTAGTCTCAGATAGTAACTTGATACTGGTAAAGTAAAATGTTATAAGGAGAAACTCAGAAACACAACTACCTGGATAAGTAATGTACACAACAGCATAATCGCCAAAAAGGCTCCTATTTAGAGGAACTTTCTTGTGCCAAAACCTCTCATATGTAAGAGCTGCAGTTGTATTGTCAAATTTCTCTCCCAGCGGAACCAAGTTAATATCAACAATAGTTCTTCCCTGATTTTGACTGTCAGCAGTGGCACCCATTATCTTCACCTGACTCTGCTCTAAATATGTGCCTAACGCAATTTCATTCTCTAACTCGGTCATTACCGGAAAAACAGCATAAGGAGCTACATCCAGTGTAAGTCTGATTTTCATGGGAAATACACAACCACAAGGTGAACCAAAAGGACTTGATGTAAGCGGATCAGTACAGGTTTGGTCACAAGCTGCCAGAAATTCAGTATAAATGAGTATACAGTATGAGACACTAACTGGGAGGGCCAAAAAAAAGAAAGTGTTAAGTTCAGAAATCCAATCAATCAGTGAAAGGCTTTATTTAACAGAAATCATTAATTTGAGTTTGTTCGAAAAATGAATATTTAGGCCTATGGTATTAATTCAATCATTAAACCATTCCATAACTTTGAGAACTAGGGCATAGTTTTCACATTGCATGTGCTGCTGAACACCCAAAAGCAAATATAGCATAAAATCATTTTTACCATGAATATGGAGTGAGCAATCATTATCGGACAGTTTGAAAGAACATCAAGAAGCAAATATTGTTTAAAATAAATAAAATTTCCTCACATAAAATGTGTTTAATCTAAAAGAAAATTTATTCATTATGAATTTGCTTCCAAATATTATTTTTTAGACATCATTTCTATTTATATTGTGTTACCATGATTAACAACACAACGTACAGTAAAAGACTAAGAAGGCAACATAATTATAAAACTTAGGTTACTAGGTTATGAAGAATCCAGATGACACTTTTGATCATCTTACTTGGTCAAATAGAGAGTTCAGAAAAACATATAAAGATAAAAATATATTTAACTACAAAATGGAAAGACCAATAGTTGTTGAGATATTATAATTTAAATTGCGTTTGGCCAAGCTTTTTTATTTTTATTTTTCTCTTCAATTCTTAAAAGTAAAAACTCCTCTAATCTTTTTTTGCTTTTGGCTTTTTGTTCATTAAAAAAAAAAACATACTATTTTTTCGAGCTTCTCTAAAATTCTGTTTGGCCCTTGACCAACTTATCTCTTTAAGGAGAAGAGGGGGAGGAGGGGACATCACCTTATAACTATCTCTTCCCTCAAAAAGTAGGAGGGAAAGATTGTCTATTCCAAAAAATTACCTTGATCTTTTGAAGGGCGTGGAGCTGCTACATAAGGCCTCGTGCTGTGATGGTGACGGTGATGATAATGATGTCTTGGTCTTGGAGTCACATGAGGACCTAAAATAAGAGAAGATTAGCCCTCCTTATGTGCAAAAGCTAATTTTAAGTTTAACAGCGACCTATTGAAATATATAATATACCATGATAAGATGGAGATGGTACGGGTGCAGAAGATGGTCCAGAAGAACGTTTCACAAGCCACATTTTAGCCTGTTCTGATGAAGCAAATGACACACTCAGAGAAATCGACTTCACTGCATGCAAAGAACCTACTATGTCATACATAACAGTAGCATCCACAGAGAGGATCTCAAAAGGAACCCCTTGAAAATAAAATAAAATATCAACAGATAATCTTTTTCATTAATAGCAACAAGTGTGATAGTAAGTTTGAAGCATGTTTTCTAGGAAAGCAATCAGTTTGTGGATTTTCTTGCTAAATGTGGTGCTCGACATGATGAGTCTTGGACAATCAGGCAGGCTTTAGAGAATCAAGTAAATATGTTTCTTGATTATTCAATTCAATGCTTGGTTTAGTAGCTGAAGCAGATAACATAGAGAAGAGAGACAAAATGTGAAAATATCAGTATATTGATCAAATTGTCATAGTTTTGCTTTGTCGGAAAGGAGTCATTGGATTAAAATGCTAAAGAGATTGTGGACCTATGGCATTCCAATTGTAGAAAATATATATTCAGAAACCAAATAAATAAATAAATATCCAATATAATGCTGCATCAAATAATTAGGTCTGGCAAGTGAAGACTAGGTTTGTCCATCGCAACATAAAGGGGAAACAATGATGTGCCACATGTACTGGATAGCAGACAACTACTTAGTGGGGGAAAAAACATCAGAAAGGCTGTTCTAGACACGATTAAAATTATAAATAATTTAGCAAAAGAATAATAACATTATTGACAACCAACCAACTAAAATTCAAACAACACAGCACAAATAAAAAACTATAACATTGAAGAATTCAGTTGCTACCAAGCTACAGAACTAGCAGACATGTACAAACCCAGTCTCAGACTCTCAAGTTCAGGGACCTTGAACCTGGCAAGTAACTGCTACATCTTAATTATCAGTCAGGGATTCACGTGTAGCGTACACTTCTCAGAGAAAGCGTTAACATCTACTTCGTACATATTCCAGCGACGACGACGACGAAGAAGAAGAAGAAAAGGCTAAACAACAAAATAATACAAACTCTTACGTTACGTTGGTCTTCCTGTTCTTCCATTACTCCACATTTACTTCAATTTCTATTGCCAACAAACAAAATAGAACATAGAGACGCCGAAATTAAAAGAGCGAAAGAAGAGGGAAGTGAAAGTGAAAGTACCTTGGCAAGAGAAAAGCAAGTTGAGAAGAGCAAGGAGGAAGACGATGGACACCGGCATTCTCTCTCGACGAACACAACACCGGCGAAGAGCATCGTCAGGAAAGAGAAGAGACTTTGAGGAGTGACCGGCAGGTGGCGAAATTCCGGCAGAGCAGCCGCCGGCGGTCATGTTGGAGACGGCAGCAGAGCGAGCCGGTAGAGAGAGAACGCATAGCTCAAAAGAGCGAAGCAGAAGAAGGAATCACAAAACCCTAGGAGAGAGAAGACAATGCAGGAAGCTCGGTTCCTGGATCCATGAAATGCGGTGGAAGATCTACACAACGCAACCGGCGTGCATGCGAAAAAGCTAGAGAGAGATCTCGAAAGAGAGAAAGTGGTTTTGAAACGGAAGAGAAGAGTGTGAGTGAGTGGGTGGAGAAGGGGAAGCGAAGGGGAAGAAGGGGAAGGGGGAAGTTGAGAGCCTTTAATGCTGGTGGGAGTGTTGTTGACAGTGATACAGTGAGTGCGTGTCTGATGATCATTCTTCAACACAATACAATACAATACACACACACACTCTCTCCTTTCATGTCTCGCGCACGCACGCTACGTGTGGGAGCGTGAGCGAAAAGGGTTCAACGAAACGACACTGTCCGACCCGTTTCGTTGCCTTTCTCAAACGCCAATCTCATCTCGTCAAAACGCGCCAACGGGGGACATCGCTTCGTGGTGGGGCTATCCCCTGTCAATATATTGTTTTATATATATATAAAATAGTCAAATTCTTCCGGAAAAAATATGATGCCATGAGAAATTAATTTTTTAAAAAATCGAAAACATAAATTTAATTTTTAATTGTATTTTTTAGAATAATTTCAGTTATAAAATTTGGATATCATTTTTTCATTAAAAGAAATGAAATCAGTGGGGATTATAAAATGTTGTCTTATTAACTTTGCGATGGTAATGATGGTAAAGCAAAACAAAATTAAATCCGTCAAAGAATGCCCTACTCGTCTTAATCTATTCTACTGTTTGTGAATGAATTGATGAAAGAAAAAAAGATTGATTAGGTCTTAGCAGGTCTTCTTTGTTTTTTTCTCATTTGATTGGGTGCGGAATACCTTGCTAACGAATTGTCCGCATATGTTTTCTGTTTCTTTTTTTAATAAAAAAAATATTGCTCACACGTGTGTTCTTTGTGAATCCACCAAAGCAATTCTTGAATCTCAAAATCCAAAACTTATTGTAATTTATTAGGATTTTTTTGCTTTTATTATGTATTGGTGCCTGAGCTACATTAGCTTGCTTATTAGGAGTTGTATTCTTCGCACAAAATTATAAATATATTTTGTGAAAGATAAATTTGTTTAAATTAAATAAAACTATTGAGAATAACAAAAATTTACTGTTTAACATAATTGTATCGAGTTAACATAACTTCGTATCACTCTATTTATTATGATGGGTTTTAAGAATTGTTTGCTATAACGGTGATAGATGGGATTTAGTACAAACATCACTTGTTATTGAATTGCTGAAAATATACTAAGTAAGTGGGAAGGAAAAAAAAAATAAAAAAAATGTTTTAAGAGAAAAAAAAACAATAAATAGAAAATGTTTTCGAGGAATATAAATTGAAAATGCTTCCTGAAACTGAAATGTTTTCCCACTTATAATATTCAAAACTTAAGAGGAAAGAAATGTGATAATAAAACAAGGGAGACTTATTAACTTTTTTAATGAAAACAAATACGAAATAATTAATGTAAATTTGACTTCAGAAACAGCAATAATAAGCTTACGACAAGACCGACTGTTATTATAATCATGAATATTTCCCTTTCTAAAGATCAACTTTAACAATGTATTTATTTAATGTTTCTGATCTCGAATTTATAATACTGCTGTAACCGCTACTTTTACAAGTAATTGAAATTTTGAGTTTCATATATTTTTCTTCACACAACAGTTAGTGAAAGAAAGAAAAAACAGTGTGGCAATTAAACATGCTCTAAGGATTTTTATTTTTTTTCATATGGAACATGCTGTAAGAATTATGAAATGTTGTATCGATTTACTCTCATATTTTCATTCATGGTACGAGGGAAAACGTTAATCAATTCAACAGATAATTTTGAAAAAATTTAGGATGACGAGGGACATTGTAATTTCTTTAAAAAAATATTAAATCACATAACTTAAATGTAAAGATAAACTATTTTTTGTGCAATAAGATTGTACAACATATTTTACAATTGGAAAATAAATATAATTAAGCCTAAATGATATATAAAATATCAAATAATAACGTTATATTCTCTCCAATCTTTTATACGTAAGAAACAAATAATTAATTCATTAGGATTAATAAAAACAAGTCAATTAATTTTAATTGTGGTATAAAAAAATCAAATTTTATTTCAAAAAATATTTTCGTCATATTTTAAGTAGTGATAATATTTAATGACATTACTTATAATTTGAAAGGATAGTTTTTCTCTACCCATAAGTCTGACTTATATTATTAATAAGTGAATAAATACATTTACTTGAATAGAAATGAGTGGACATCAACTTTGCGATGACTTTTTACAAAGGGAGGGAGCAATAAAGTTGCCACCGTCTAACCACTTAGTCGTTTTCTTGTTTAGATAATTAGACCAAATCATTTTGTTTGATGTATCTCCTATTTCTCAACAATCAATATATTTGAAAGTTTGTCAATTTTCCTTAATATTAGGAAAATGTGGACTTATTTAACTTTTACATAAAGGATGAAATAAATATTTTTTAACATTTTTTCTCACACATCCTCTTATTATTTTATAATATAATTTATGTTCAATATGTATCATTTATAAAAAATTAGTGAACTAATAAGAGTATATTATTGATGTTTAACTACACTTAGTTGCATTGATTAGATCAGAGTTAGTTAGATACAACGGTAAAATAGTGAGTTGTTAGAGGTAGTTAGATTAAAAGTTATCTCAACTTATTGTATATAAACTCGTATCATCATCTTAGTGACTCAATTAAGGAGAATATCAATATTCATCACCTTTTTTCTTTTGCTTCTTCAGCATGCTATTTTTTCTCTTTTGTGTCATTCATAGCTTCTCTCGAGTTCATGTTAGTATCAAAGCTCTACTACGTGACCTACTTTTTTTTTTTTTCTTGTTGTTGCTTGTTTCGATTCGGTTTCTTCATCTTCTCTTCATGGGTTTAGATCAAGATCAATCCCTAGATGCTTATAGCCCCTATTATCTTCATCCTAGTGAGAGTATTGTTGGCTGCTATAGTTCTTATTTCACCCGTTCTGGACCCAACGAATTACAGTTCATGGAGTAGATCTATGCTCACTGCATTGAATGTGAAAAATAAAGTAGAGTTTGTCGATGGATCATTTCAACGACTAGCATCAAATCATATTCTTCACCCAGCTTGGAAAAAATGTAATAATATGATTGTATCATGGTTGGTGCACTCTGTGTCACCTTCACATTATTCATAAGGGAATTTGTTGCGAGTTTCAGAGTTGCAGCAAGATGTGGCTTCAATCAAACAAGGTGATACTTCTATCACTGGTTATTTTACAAAATTATGTATAATTTGGGATGAACTAGATAGTTATAAGCCCAATCCTACATGTACATGTATGCATAAATGCTCTTGTGATGTCCTTACTAATGCATTGGAAGGAAAAATGCAAGATCAAGTTATGCAGCTTTTTTAGAGGATTTAATGAACTATATAATAATGTTAGGTACAATATTTTGATGATGGATCCTCTGCCTCCCATTGCTAAAGTGTTACCATATGCGGTTCAACAAAAAGACAATTTGTTAGCAGAAATATGCTTGGACACACGAGTCTGATAAATGCTACTAGTAAAACTTCAAGATCTAACATTTCTTGTAGCTATTGTGGAAGAAATAACCACATTATGGATAGTTGTTTCAAGAAGAATGGATATCCTCCTAACTTCTCAGCTAATAAGGGAGGTAAAGGAGGTCGTAGCTCTTATAGAAGAGGTAATTTAGGAGAAAAAAGTACTAAAGTTTGTACTCACTGTGGAGCAACTAGTCACATAGTTCAAGATTGTTACAAGAAACATGGTTATCCTCCTGGTCACATATTATATTAACCACGAAACCACAATAAACATACTATAGCAAAAGTAAATAATTCTAAAAATAAACAAATGCAAGAATGACATGAAGCTTACATCTTAGCAATATTAAACCTTGTTGAATTTTCTTCAACATCAATCAAATCATGGAGTTTTAGCTTCAAACAACATCTCTCGTATCAACCAACTTGGTACAGTCTCATATAATGATCATTGCACTATAGGTACTGTTTTACCTTTGGTTTATGCCACCAACAGACATGATCAGATCACATGGATCCTTGATTCAGGTGTCACTGATCATGTAGCTTTATTTTTAAAGTTTTATACCACTTACAAGGAGATTAATCTCATTGTGGTTCGGTTGCCCAATGGCCAGCAAATTGTGGCAAATTATTCAGGTTCATTACAACTCACTAATTTCCTTTCCCTTACTAATGTACTCTATTTGCCAAATTTCACTTTTAACCTAGTCTTTATCTCTAAACTTGTTTCTTTCCTAAATTGCAAATTGACTTTCTATGCTGATAAATGATTATATAGGAAATAGCCAACTAGAAGATGATTGGTACAGTTGATGTAGAATATAGCTTATACAAATTGAAGATACCTGGTGTCAGTTCTATGATTTGTTGTTTCCAATTCAGCTCTTTCTTGTAATAAAGTTCACTTTTGCAATAAAGTGCCTGTGTATTTATGGCACTATATACTAAGACATCTCCCTCATGAAAGGTTGCATATGATGAAGCAACATTATCCCATTTTGATTTCTAATAAAGATTTTGTATTAACACATGCCACAAGGCTAAGCAAAAAAAAAAAAAAAAACCTTTTCTTATTAGCACTTTACATGTTGTTGCTTCTCTATCTTTATTACATGTGGATATTTGGGGTCCTTACTTAGTTACACCTCTACATGGTCAAAAATATTTCTTAACCATTGTATAGGATTATTCAATTTTTGTATGGGTTTTTCCTATGATTTCAACAGTTGAAACACAAACTCAATTAAAAACCTTTATTGCCTTTGCCGAAAGACAATTTGAAACCAGTGTGAAAACTATAAGATCTGGTAATGGAGCAACATTTATTATGCACCAATTCTATGCTACTACTGGTATAGTGCATCAAACATCTTGTGTAGAGACACCTCAACAAAATGGAATTGTAGAGAGAAAACATCAACATTTGTTGAATGTCACTCGAGCTCTTTTATTTTAGTCTCACTTGCCATCCCTTTTCTGGTCATATGCTCTTATTCATTATGTCACTCTAACTATTTGCCTACTCATTTCATTGACAATGTTTCATCATATCAAAAGTTATACATTGTTCTATATGATATTATTTTGTTTTGTGTCTTTGGCTGTCTATGTTACAAAACACCCTTACATTTAATAGAAAGAACTTGATCGAAGAGCATTACCATTCGTGTTCCTTGGTTTTAAACCTCATAAAAAAGGCTATGTCTCTTTTAACCTTAAAACCTGAGCTGTTGAAATTTTCAAAAATGTTGTTTTTTATGAAGATTGTTTTCCTTACTCCGATGATATATCTATCACTGATAATCCTTATTTTCAATCACACCCTTTTTTAATAATTCAAGATGACAATCCATCTTTGTCACCTACCAATCCTCTTTCTAATCTTTTTGAGTCATAGTCACATGTTCCTTCTCCATATTCCTCTCCTAATATTTCTCCACCTGAGCAAGCTTTTTTTGACACACCAACTACATCCACTGGTGATGCATCATCTTCTGTTGAGCAGCAGCCTCAACTTCACAGATCTGATCGCCTAAGGTATAGGCCAGGAAAGTACACTAACTTTCAGACCAAATATGCATCAACTATGACCTCTCATAAATCAAGTGTTTGTTATCCTTTATCCTCAGTCTTATCATATGATAGATTATCCCCTTCAAACCATAGTTTTTTTTTATGCCCATATCATCTCAAACCGAGCCAAAATCCTACAATTAAGCATTTAAACATGACCGTTGGATTTGAGCAATGAATGAAGAAATTAATGCTTTTGAGAGAAACAACACATGATCTCTTACAGATTTACCTCCCCACAAGATTGTTATAGGTTGTAGGTGGATCTATAAGATCAAACACCATGTTGATGGTAGTATTAAAAGATATAAGGCACGCCTTGTTGCCAAATGTTATACTCAAGTTGATAGTCAAGATTATTTGGATACCTTTTCTCAACATCAACATCAACAACACCTTTAACCCAAGATAATTGGGGTCGGTGGTAGATGAATTCATTGGTAGATACGAGAAGGTTGAAAAAAATATGTAAAAGCAAAGAAGGGGGAAGAAGAAGAGGAAAATGACTAAAAATGAATCACCTAGAACATAAAGATAACATAACAACGGGTCTAACCATCCACTAAGCTTATAACTTTTCTTCATTCCATCTTAAGACACACTGTCTGTCAATCTATATCTCACTCCATTAAGTTTTGTTTAACTACATTTTCATAAGTAAGTTTTGGTCTACCTCTACCTCTCTTTGTATCAAGCTCTCAGTAACAAACTTTAGTTCTTACGGGAGCATCTAAGGATCGTCTCATTACGTGCCCAAACCATTTCAATCTATGTTTCCTCATTTTTTCACTCACTGATACTACTACTATTGGATACCTTTTCTCCAGTTGCAAAAATAACTATTGTCAGATTGCTTTTAGCACTTGCTGCCATAAAAAATTGGCATCTTAAATAACTTGATGTCAACAATGCATTTTTGCATGGTGATTTTAATGAGGAATTTTACATGGTTCTTCCTCCAAGCATTAAATCCTCTAAACCTGACCTAGTGTGTAGACTTCAAAGATCTCTTTATGGTCTCAAACATGCAAGTGGGTAGTGGTATGCTAGATTATCTATTTTTCTCCTCTCAAATGGATATCAACAATCTATTTTTGATTACCCATTGTTTACCAAGCACATAGAGGCATCCTTTGTCGCTCTACTTGTTTATGTTGATGACATTGTTTTATTTGGTAATGATACTTTTGAATATCACATATCACCAAATTGTTGGACATTGTTTTTTGCATTAAGGATCCAGGGGATTTAAAATTCTTCCTTGGCTTTCAAGTTGCCTATAGCAAAACTGGTATCAACATCTGTCAAAGAAAATACACTATGGATATTCTTGATGATGCTGGCATGCTAGGTTCAAAGCCAGTTTCTACACCAATTGACTATTGCACAAGGTTGCATTAAACCTCTGGTACTTCTTTACTTGACTTAGAAGCTTCTTCATTTCACAGACTCATCATTGGGAGATTGATCTATCTCACCAATACTCGACCAAATATTACATTTGCAGTGCAACACCTCAGTCAATTTGTGTCTAGTCCAACATTTTCTCATCAACAAGCAACTTCTAGGATACTGCGATATCTTAAAGCTAGTCCTGGTCAGGGCATTTTCTTTCCTGCAGATAACATAATTTAATTGAAGGCTTTTAGTGATGCAGATTGAGCTGGTTGTATTGATACACATAAATCCATCATTGGTTTTTCAGTTTATATGGGTTCCTCTCTGATTTCATGGAAATCAAAGAAGCATACAACTGTGTCTCAAAGCTCTTCTGAAGTTGAATATAGAGCTCTTGCTAGTGCCACTTGTGAATTACAATGACTTACATTTTTACTTCAATATTTTCGTGTTGCATTCAGACAACCTACTTTGTTGTTTTGTGGCAATCATCCTGCTCTTCATGTTGCAACAAACTCTGTCTTCCATGAAAGAACAAAACATAGAGAAATTGATTGCCACATTATCTGGGAACAATTGCTATCTAGTTTCATCAAATTACTTCCAATTTCTTTTGCAAATAAATTAGCTGACATCTACACCAAAGCACTGCCACTTGGCGTATTTCAGTTTCTCCACTCCAAACTGGGAATGACTAATATTCATTCCTCAACTTGAGGGGGGGATCTAAGCATACCTAGTGTAGTTAATTTTGTTGTTAGTCAACTAGACATAGTTACTTGCATTAGTTAGACTATAACTAGTTACTTAGTTACAATGGTAAAATAGTGAGTTGTTAGAGGTAGTTATATTGAAAGCTATCTCAACTCATTGTATATAAACTTGTATCATCATCTTCATGATTCAATTAAGGAGAGTACCAATTTTCATCATCTCTTCACTTTTGCTTCTTCAGCACACTACCTTTTATCTTTTGCATCATTCATGACTTCTCTTGAGTTCATAAGTTTAGAAATATTAAATAGTAAACAAAGGCTTAATTATATTATTTTAAAAAATCATACATATAAGAATGATTAACCAATATCGCCAAACCCCATTTAAAAACTATTAAACCATTGATGTCATGTTGGGTAGCATGTCCAGCATTAGTAGTGTCATGCTAGTAAAAAGTGTTACATCATTAATATCACAAGTAGCGATAATATCATATAATTATAGTAAAAAGACTAAGTTATTTTTTTTACATGAACTAAAAATTAAAAAAACTTACAATCACAAAAAAAGAAAAAAAATATAGACTAAAAGAAAAAAGTGGCATATATAGAGGCATGAAAAAGTCAAGCCTTAAATATAATATATAAGTTTAATTAAAATTAATAATCACCTACCTTTTAAACTTTTTTCTTTTAGTTAGCTTTTTTTCCCTTACTTAACATTCAACATTAATTTTTAGTCATTTTATTGTAATGATTATGTGATATTATCCCTAATGTGACACAATGTCTTTGTTTAATGATTAGTTTATTCTTTGAGAGTTTGATTTAAATGATGTCTTTTATTTTTCTTTTGTTTTTTTAACATTCTTTGAAAGTTTAATTTAAATGGTATCTTTTTTTTTCTTTTGTTCTTTTAACATTAAGGTTACTTAAAAATCATTGTTTAACGAGACCAAAATAATGATATTACTTTTTTTGTTAATGATTGAAATAATGTCATTTCATCATAAAAGCAAAAATATTATATTTGTATAAAATATCGATTAATTTTTGGGCAAACGGGATTGTGTTAAAATTTTTAGAGTTGTTTGATTTGACTTTAAATACTATTAATATTGGATCTCTAAGTATTAAAATTGCAAGTGCTGAAATTTCTTAATATATTAATTTCAGGTATATTGTTATTTGTTTCACCTTTTTTTTCATATTTTGTTTATCATGTTTATAATATTAATGAATCATATTTTGTTCATTTATTTGTTTCAGCAAATCTGATTCTAACAAATTCAGTTATAACAAAACTTATTGCAAAAAATTAATTTGTAAGAAATAATTGTAATTTAGATTGTTATATTAATTATTGTTCAAGAATCTTTTGTTTTAATTTATATTATAAGTCTATTTTAGAATATTATGTTCATGGTATTAAATAATCAATTTTACTACTTTCATACATTTGATAATATTATATTAATTGTATTGAATATTTGAAAAAATTATGTTATAAAATAATAGCTTTAAGAAAAAAAGTTTAAATGGATAATCTGTTGATCCGAACCGTTCATCAACGAATTGGGTTGAGTTTCAAAAAATAATTTTAAAAATCAAAACAAACCGAACCGATCAAATTTGATAAGATTAGATACTAAATTTAATCAACACCGATTATCTAATAACACTAATAATTTTTTATGCAACACATTTGGATATATTTTTCCATGACGGTTGCCGAAATCAACATAACATCAACAATATCACATTTTTAGCGGAGTTTGCAGTAAAAAAAAAGTTTCACAAGATTTGATAACAATGACTAAAAATGAAAAGTTTTGAGATTTACAAAAACGAAAAAAAAATCATATAGCGAAATTTTAATTATTTCATAAATAAACAAAAAGGATGGGAGGCTGATGATGACGTCATGCTTATTGTCCCTATTAGTGGATCTGAGCCATGTGTAAGCCTTAGCGTACATCACTTTCGGATAAGAACGACCCGACCCGGATTAAGAAAACCACGTGCCGTTAACCTTTTTTTTTTTTTTAAAAAAAAGTCCTACACTCGCGAACTCATTTCCGTTTTCAATCTCGCTTCTGAGTTCTGCACTTGATCCTTAGTCCTGAATCTTTACGCTTTTCGGTATCTTCTAGAAAGTTCCAGTTACACTTCGATGTTGTTCAGTTTCAGTTAGTGATACTACTAATTTCAAACCGTTGTAATCCCTTGGAATTCTTTTTCACTGTCTTAGCATCTAGGGTTTACTCTATCCTTTTTGCGCTTCATGATTTTCTGAATTTCTTTTACCAATTTTGTTCGCGTTTTAAGGTCAATATTCATGCATCTTATTCGTGCATGGAGAATTCCTGTGAGGTGCTCGGTTCCAAAGGGTTAATTAGAAGGCATGAATTTGTGAGGATCATAATCCAGTGTCTATATTCATTAGGGTTCAGTGGCTCTGCATCGTGTTTGGAATCGGAATCTGGTATTTCGTACAAGTCCAATGAGGTTAAGTTGCTTGAATCACTTATTTTGAACGGTAATTGGGACGAAAGCATTGATTATCTCAATTCCATAAAGGATGAGTTGGGTGAAACCAGGGAATCTGCCCTGTTTCTTGTGTTCAGACAGTGTGTTATGGAGTATTTGAATTGCGGCGAGGATGCCTTAGCTTTAGGGGTGTTAAGGAAACAAGTTTCTGCCTTGGATGTGGGCAAGTGCAAAGTTCACAGCTTGGCTAAGTGCTTGCTTTCGTTTAAGGATAGGGAGTTAGGTGCAGTTGATGGTGGCGACGTTGTTGTGCATGACTTGCGAAAGAAGTTGTTAGCAGATTTGGAAAAGTTGTTTCCTCCTCCGATTTCGGTGCCTGAAGGAAGGCTGGAGCATTTGGTAGAAAGTGCTGTTATGTCTTGGGTTGATTCGTGTATGTATCATAGTTCGTCAAATCTAATTTCGCTTTATGAGGATCATCATTGCAGCAGGGATCAGATTCCTACTACAACGACTCAGGTGAGTTGGCAGGGTATTGAGTTTCATGTTTAGATCCATTTGCAAGTCATATCCAATTGTTAATCAGTGACTGTTGTAATATTTATGGCCGCTAGAAACTATATTAGCAAGTCATGAGACTGGTAACAGTTTTTTGATATATCAAGGATTGGAATGATATGAGATTGTTTTCCTGATCATTTGATCCCTAATTTATGTCTAGAGATTGACTATGGGGACAGCTTCTGTGTGGCAAAAAGAAGATGGATCATATTTGGAATCATGGACATAAATTCCAAATTAATCTTTTTCTAACATGTGATATTACATACTTTAGATTTTAATATTAAATAACATTTTTCTCTTTCCATCACTGCAGATATTGACTGGACATAAAAATGAAGTTTGGTTTGTTCAATTTTCTAATAATGGAGAATACCTGGCCTCTTCATCCAATGATTGCACTGCCATCATATGGAAGGTATTATGCTGTTGTCATTATTTTAGCTTTAGATGATTCATCCTATATTAATGGCTTTTTTCTTAAATGTCAATTTGTGTTTAAGCTCCCAATATGTATGAGAAAAAGTTTGTAGCTATTACTATTCTATATGAGATCTCTGACCAATGTACATTTCCTATCCTATCCGACAAACTACTAAATTTGTTATGCCTGTGTTCTGTATCCTAAATTCCAGACACCTATTTTAAGATCAGAGTAATACCTATACAATATCTGTATTCTGACACTGGTGTCCTATCTGATATCCATGGATATATGGATGGCTACTCAAAAAATTTCCACCCAAATTACCATCGAGAGAACCTATTAAGTTTAGACTGATGGGTTTATCTTTTGAGGTAAGGTTCCATGCTAGTTTTGGTCTTACTAGTTACTAGATAGAAAGATAGAAATGATCAATGCTTCTAGCTCACTTGCTAAGCCATTTCAATAGCCAACCCACAGAAATCCTATCTCATAATTGCCTGATTGGATACCTTCCAAATGGAGTTTGGAGCACTTTCTGAGGCTGGAATTCCTAATAATAAAATATTTTGCTGTCAAGGAAACAAAGTTTGGAGCATAATACTAACAGTCTCTAAGTCTACTGTTATAAATCTGTTGTCTTTCTCTTTAGCTGTCAAAGGGATATTATGATATTCCGTTTGTTGGAGATCAAGTAAAGTACTCAATGGGGCAGATGGTAATTTTATGATGCTGATGAAGACTGAAAATAAGCTTGTCAATTGTGATATGAAAGAGAAGTTTCTTCATTCTATTTTTTCAGTCATGAGGCAGAGGAAGTGTTAATTAACATGTTAAATTATGCAAGTGGGGTCATTCTGGCTTCTAAACTTTCCTGTTTCCTCTTCATTCAAGACATTTTCACTACGAATACAGTTGACCCATGGATCATAAAAGTAGGATGTAAAACACGCTATGTTCATTCTATTGGCCCTGAATAATTATGGCATACCCTCATGGTTATACAGAATCTAGGTTGATCTCACTAAAAGGAATGCAGATTGCCTAGCAATGACAGGTTCATTGACAATAGAGCTGTGCAGTTTCTTGTTAAAATATTAACATTTATGTTAATCAATCACTGATTATGAAGCTAGAAGTTATTTTTTTGTCAACTGTGATTACTCTCTCTGTAAATCTATCAATAAAAAAAATATTGGAAAATGTGAGTGGCTCCACAGCTCATAAAAACAATAATTCAACACAACTCTCACCCTTTCAAACATTTCTAATGTTCTGAAATACTTCTGTCAGGTGCTGGAGGATGGGAAATTGACATTGAAGCACACACTTTGTGGTCACCAACATGCTGTATCTTTTGTAGCATGGAGTCCTGATGACACCAAGTTGCTTACATGTGGGAACACAGAAGTTTTGAAGCTGTGGGATGTCGAAACAGGTACATGCAAGCACACATTTGGGAATCAAGGCTTTGTTGTCAGCTCTTGTGCCTGGTTTCCCAACTCCAAACAGTTCGCGTGTGGCAGTTCTGACCCTGAAAAGGGTGTGTGCATGTGGGATTGTGATGGAAATGTGATAAAATCATGGAGAGGAATGAGGATGCCCAAGGTCGTAGATCTTGCTGTTACTCCAGATGGTGAGTATCTTATCAGCATATTCATGGATAAAGAAATTCGGATTCTGCACATGGGAACCAATGCTGAGCGAGTCATTTCAGAGGAGCACCCAATCACATCCCTTTCAGTTTCAGGAGATAGCAAGTTCTTCATTGTCAATCTAAACAGCCAGGAGATTCATATGTGGGATGTGGCTGGGAAATGGGATAAGCCATTGAGGTTTATGGGCCACAAGCAACACAAATATGTGATAAGGTCATGCTTTGGTGGATTGAATAACACATTTATCGCCAGTGGTAGTGAGAATTCACAGGTACTCCCCTTTTCTTGGTGTTCATATAGAGACATTCCCTATAACCTACCCACCTGTTTTAAAGGCATTGTTATTGTTAGTAAACATCTTACTACTAGTTAAAACCACCTCCAAATTTTGTTTAATACAGGTATACATTTGGAACTGCCGGAACTCCAGGCCTATAGAAGTTCTATCTGGGCACTCCATGACTGTGAACTGTGTGAGCTGGAACCCCAAAATACAACAAATGTTGGCATCTGCAAGTGACGATTATACCATTCGTATATGGGGACCCAGCTTACAAAAAAAGGAAGGCCAACTTGAGTAGATTAGACACGTTGCGTATCAAAATTTCAAGCTTAGTGTATAGCTTATACACGTTTTAGTATATTCTTTTCCCCCCCGCGCAAAGTCTGTTCAGGTCACAGCTTGAGTTTGTAAAGTCCTAGTTTACCCATGCAAGAATTTTGGAATTTTGGGCTACATTTCACATCTGTACACTGTACATCTCCTTTCCTTCGTTTATTACTCCCTTGATTTGTCACATTTTGTGCAGAAACTAATACGTTGAAGTCAGGATTTACTCTTTCATCACTGTGATTTGAAATGGTAGCAGTATATTCCTTTTCTTCCCCAAGAATATGTTTACTAGTCAGTTGGATAGATCTATGGGCAGCATGTGCTGTAGGTCCCCTGTTGGCAGAGACAGGCATAATCAACACATCTGCACTCAGCACTTTGCGGCTTCCTAACCGGGTGCTTGCACGATAATACTTATACTTTAGGAAGTAATTATTTTTTAAAGTTTTGTAAGATGATAAAATAATAAATATTTTTAAAATAAATTCAATTAAACACGTTCTGAGTTTATAGGCAATTTGGTGCATGCTTGTGGTTAGTTTCTTTTCAGTTCGAACATGATGGGTCGAGACTTGCAAGCTTTAGTTGGGTCAGTATTTTAGTTGCCTGATCATGATGGACTTCTACGGTTTTGTAACTAGTGGTAGGTGATCATTTCTAAATATTTTAACGCTCAAGTAAGATATAAGTAAAATTATACTGGTTTATGTGCTTCAATCAGTAATTTACTGGTTTCCTGTTCTCTTTTTTCTTCTCCACACTCCTTCCTCAGTTAAAACCTCTCTTTTGACGCTTTCTAGCCTGCATGAGTGCATCATGTCCCGCACTGTGCGTTAGGAATTTTTTCACCATCAAATTATCATTGCTCTAATCCAATACTTATGATTTGATGCACTTAATTTTATGTTTGCACACCAGATTATAGGACCGCAACTCCCCGGGACGTGTAACCTGTTGAGGCGGCGGAGCCAAGCGCTTGTAACACACTGACAATCTCAAACAAAACATAGCTTCCTCCCTCGATGGTGTTGAGAGGGTCAAGTAGGATCCCACTCGTTCCTCCGGCGGCTCCACGACATCCACCACCACCAATGTTGTGTCGCTACTGGAGCTGCCTTGCCTAGGCTCTTCCACTTGATCATGAAGATTTGGAGCCATCGCGTGATATTCCAGTGAGCTAAGAGCCGGAAGCCGGAGGCGCTAGGGGTACTAGAGCTTGAGGAAGCCATGGAAGAACACTACCGTTCTTGAATCGAAATCTGAATCAGTTTCTTGGTTTGAGATATTGCAAAATCGAAAATGATCATATTTAAGAAAGATGATTTTACTCACTTTAAAAATATAAAGAACTAAATTGAGTATTTTTAAAGATAAAAAATCAACTTGAATATAATCGAAAATATAAAGGACTATAGCCTTATTATTCATTTTTTTTTTTTTATATTATGTATGAAATACTTATACTTATGCCAGGTATATTAACTATATTGTTTAAGATACTTTAAATGACTTCAAAACTAAATTTTGAATATTGCTTTACATGTTTGATATCATAAATATTATTTATTTATTTATTTACTTTTATTCTCTTAAATAGTACTAATGTACCTAAGTTTAATATTTATTTTATAATTTTCAACTACAGCGATGGTCAAATATGGAACATACTAGTATTTTAATCTTTGTATTATATAAAATAAATATTTGTTTTATATAATTATTAAACTATTAAAATTTAATTTAAAATTAAATATATTAAAAATGATAAATTAAAAGCTATACGGGGCGTTTGTTTCACATATAAATCTTTAATATGAATCTTTAATGTGGGAATGTTATTCCCTGGTATTGTTAAAAATTAAGTTTGGTTAACTATTAAAATTCATTGGGATTGTTCTTTATACTCCAATAAATTATTAAAACATGTGTTTGAGTTAGTTATTCTTTTCATGAAATATATTATAATTACTAAAATATCACTATTACAAATACTCTCATTACACCGTGTTCTTTTCCTATGTGTTCAATGATTATGATAATTGTAAGATGAGTAAGAATTGTCTATTAAAAAATGAACATTCGAGGAAAATAAAAAATTATGGTAAAACGTAGGAATGATATTGATAATAAGTAAAATTATGAGAACATTAATGGGGAGGAATTTCCATGATTGACAAAATTTAAGCAAACGTATCATGAAAAAATAATGAGAGAGTAGTGACATAGTGGTTCATAAGAGATTATATATGAATTTGTACCTATGAAGAGGTATTCTTATCTCATGTTTTATGGGAATAATTTTTTTCCGTCTCCTCTATTTGAGACTAAATATTAGTAAAATATAAGATTGTCTTTATCATGAATAATATATACTAATGGTTATTTATTTATGACATCATGTAGAATAATTTTTTCCAATTCTATATTCTCATAAATAACTTAATAGATTTTGAAACAAATGCTACCTAAGTTATTAAGAAAAACATTTTAAAACAATCTTTTTTAAAGGAAAAAATTCTAAAAATATATTGGTTAAAGAATGACACTAAGAGTATTTTTTTTCTTCAATATAGCTCTTTTAATTTATTATCCATGTAGAGAGAAGATTATTTAGGTAGCTACTGACTTTATTATTAATTTTTTGAACAGATAACTACTAGTAACTAATCAGTTATTCCCATACGCATCTCATTTTCCAACCAAAACAAACTAATATTAAACTATTTATAGTATTATTCAATGTTCATCTTTCATTCGTTTGATAATATTTTGTTTTTCATTTTCTTTCCTTTCCCTTGCTCTCACGCGTCTCCGTTTAGGTCCTTAAAAAACCTAGGTTAGTTTTCACAAATCTCTAGGCCTCTCCAATCAAACGGCGTACGCGGAAAGATCAGATCGCAATTCGCATCTAAAGGAGACACAAAACAACACCCATTAAATTCCACTTTCCTCCCCAAAAACTCTCCGAAATTATACTGGGTACCCCAAAGCATGCGAGAATTCCTTTTAGCGCCGTCTCGCTAGGTCTGTCTTGGAAATCAAAGACGGAGGCTCTGAAATAATAAAGCCACGCCCGCATCGAAAGTAAGAGAGAGAAGAAGAAGAAGAAGAAGAAAAGAGGGGGTCTTCGAAGAAACCATGAGTCTCCTCTCCCTCTAAACTCTCTCAGATTCGATCCTTTCTTCTGTTCTTTCAATTCCGCTTCCTTCGCACAAAATGACAGGGTTTCCTCGCCCTCGTCGCGATCACGCTTCTTCTTCCTCCTCCTCCTCCTCGCACAATTCCAACAGCAGGTCGCGCGATTTATTTCGCTTTCTTTTTTTTCTTTTTCTTTTCGGAACGAAAATTGATTTTAATAATCCTTTTGCCTTTTGTCAATCTTGGTTTCAATTTCTCGTTTCGCGAGACGGACGTGAATTTTGGATTGTTTGTTGTGTGATTTCGGGGTGATTTTCAAATTCGCCTAATTCGGTTTTTTGTTTGTTTCTTCTATGGTAGTTTATGTGTTTGGATCGCTTTTTGATTAGGATAGTGGAATGATGATGATGTTGTTGTCTTTTGAAGGAGCTGAAATTGAGCTTGATGCGTGTGTTTACTATTTCCGAGGGTCGATTTTTCCGGGATGCATGGTTTTTAGGTTGGATCCTGTTTTGTTGTGCAAGTGGTTTTTGATGTCGATTAACATCAATTTGCGGTTGCTGGATTGAAAATTGACCATAGTTTTGTCATGAGGTCTGTTTGAGGCGTGTGAAGTTAGCTAGGCGCTGAGATGAGATCATGGTATTGGGAGATTATAATACATTTATGTTGCCTATTCAATATGGGGGAATGATGATTGGGTTTGTTGATCATGGATACTTGGCTGTGTGGTACTTGCTGGAAAATTTGTGCATGATTTGGATGGATGGTCGTGGAGCATGGGAGTTTGTTGTCAAAATTTTGTAGTTTCTGACCTTGAATGTCATTCATCTTAACACTATGTTTGAGCGTGACATTGTAATTGGTCATGCTACTATAATAAGCTAAGAATCCATAAGTTTATCAATACTTGAATCATCTTCAGATTTGTTTTCACCGAGGCAGAAATACACTCTTCCCCTTTTCAAGTTGAATTTGAAGTTGCATGTTTTTTTTTTTCTGTAGAATATTTCTCTTATCTAATGTGTTGAATTTGGCCAGTGGTAGCAATGTATTTAATTTGCTTGCAAGGAGGGAGATCTCACCCCGAACAAGATATGTGGCAAAATGGCATTGGGGAGAACCTGGCGAAGCTTCAAAATCAAAGTCTATTCCTTATTCTCGTCCTAAAAAAGAAGTTGTGAGAGATGCAAGACGTGGTCTCCTCTCATGGTACTTACACTAATTTAGTCCATAAGTTATATTGAGGAAAAAGCATGCCTTTTGAGAATTTGAAATTGTTTTCTTCAAGAGTCAATTTTGGGGACTAACGTCTCTGACAATGATTTTCAGGGTTGAGGCTGAGTCATTGCGGCATTTGTCTGCTAAGTATTGTCCTTTGGTGCCTCCTCCAAGGTCTACTATTGCAGCAGCATTTAGCCCAGATGGGAAAGTTCTTGCCTCCACACAGTAAGTTTTAACTAGTTGATCTCCTCTTTTTACTAAATTGAATCTATGAACTTTTGTGATTGAGTCTTGTTATGTGTTATGTGCAGTGGTGACCACACAGTAAAAATAATTGATTGTGAAACTGGAAGTTGCTTAAAGGTGTTAGTTGGTCATAGGAGAACGCCTTGGGTGGTAAGTTTGAATCTTTTTTGCATGAAGTTTGATGAGATGTACTATGAAGTTTGAACTCTGAAGAAGTGGTAATTTTATGAAATTGAGTTATTAAAATTATCATCCTTATCCAATTAAGGGATATCCTACCATTCAAGTTATGTAGTTATTTATTTATTAGGAAAATGTCTTTACAATCAAAGTGTTCAGATGAGCCACCAGCTTGTTTAGTTCCTTTCCTTTCATGCTGATGCTCAGGGAGTTCGCTTCCCTCATGGCGGATAGTTTCCTTCTTTCTTCTGTTTTTTCTTTTCTGTAACAAAAAAAAGAAAGTGGACAACTTTTGTTGTCCCCCTTTTGGTTTTAGGTGAGAGTTTTTGAGACAAGTGTTTATGAAAAAGATAAAAAGTATGTTAGAAATAAAGACAATTATATACATTGTTGCATATGGTGTCAATTATTTTATGTTCAAAAAGTGGAACTATATTAATATTTACTTTATGAACCATTATCCTACACACCTTGTTTTGGACAATGTGGATAGGACAGAAATTTTTTGCCAGACTCCTAGTTCCCTTCCTTGTCTCTCAATTAGAACTTGCCAACTATCTTAAAAATAACAGTTCATCCCCCCCCATCTAAACATCAGTTAACAATGTTTTCCGTTTATTCCCTTTTACAATTTGCAACATTGGGCTCTGCCTCTCCTGAATCCATGACCTTTGCTTGAAGCTTATGTCAACTGTTGCTACATGCAGTGGGCTGAAAATGTCATTAACTGGTTTCAGAGATGCGATAATTTGTATAATAAATTATGTGTATCTTATTTTCCAATTAGCAAATTTTAGTTACAGAAAAAGTATAGGGGGCAGGAGATTTCAGTCCAATTTGTATGGCAATATATGGTGGAAGTGTTATTTCCAATAGATTAGGCCTTTTTGTCTAAAATTGTAGTTTGTGTAATCCAATGTGCACAATCCTATGCACTAATGGTACACCCCCAAAATTTTAACTATGTGCTAATGGTACAGGTTAGGTTCCATCCATTGCACCCACATATACTTGCTAGTGGGAGCTTGGATCAAGAAGTTCGTTTATGGGATGCTAACACATCAGAGTGCATAATATCTCATCATTTCTGTATGTTTACTTACTGTGAATCTTTCCTTTTCTTTTCTAAATTACTCTTGTTAAGTTGTAACGGTTACTATATATGTTTTTGTTCCTTTTCATGTGTATAGAAACCTGATAAATTCATTGGGTGTTTCTTCTCACAGACCGTCCCATTGCATCTATTGCTTTTCATGCCAAAGGTGAAATAATTGCTGTTGCATCTGGCCACAAGGTAGTATTTTTTCCAAGAACATCCCATATTTTTTAAATCTTTGATGAATTGTTCTGTATTTTGGTGGCATTTTTTGGGGGCTGTGTTTACACTGTTGTAAAATACTATCTCAGTTGTACATATGGCACCACAACAAGAAAGGTGAAGCATCTTCACCAATATTTGTGTTGAAGACAAAGCGCTCCCTTCGTGCTGTGCATTTTCACCCTCATGCCGCACCTTATCTTTTAACTGCAGAGGTGAATGAACTGTTAGTTTTTGATTGCCTATCAACCCAATGCTATTCTGAATGTTAGTTTTTGGATTTTCCCTTTGGTTAATATACTTACATTGATGTGTAGGTCAATGATCTTGACTCTTCAGATTCCTCAATGACAGAGGCGACATCTCTTGGTTATTTACAATATCCTCCGCCTGCTGTTTTTGTCACAAATATTCATCCTACAGAACATATTAGTTTGTCCAGCGAACTACCTTATGTGTCATTACCTTTCTACGTTATGCCTGCATATAATGTTGATGAGTCAAGAGCAGAACTACAGCATGCTAGTCACGATGTTGGCTCAGGTAGCATGCAAATTGAGTCTTCTGCCATGGTACAGTTACAAGCAGACACAAGTGCAGCAGAGCATTATGAGACTACAGTGTCTCCCATGGATACATTCTCTGAGATGCCCTCTAGCTCTCAAACTGGTGCAGAATATCCTGCTCATACTGCTTTCTCTGATGGAATGGAAATTGGCCTCAGTAATCTCACAATGGATGGTATGGAGATCGATGAAACCAGACCTGCTGAAGGAAACCAACATGGGAACTTGACTAATACCTATTCTCTTAATGGCGTGCTACATGGACTGTCTAGACAAACTGCAAACCGTGGGGTTCCCTCAGAGTTTGGTCAATTTCATCAGTTTTTTCCTTCAAGAGATCCAAGTGGATGGGAGATTCCTTTTCTCCATGGATGGATAATGGGTCAAAGCCAAGTTGGTGTTCCTTCAATGCTTCCTCACATGGGTGCTAGTCATGACAATCTATCACAACAGATTGGTTCTTCTTCTTACATAATGACATCTAATCATTCCACGTCTAATGTTGATGCAGCGATGCCATCTTCAGCAATACCTGGCAGCATCAGCATACCAGGTTCTTCAATGAGATCAGGTTTACGGAATCACTTTTCACAATCCCGTGTATCTGTATCTGAATCTGGCAATCTTGCTGCTTCTATTAATAACCCACATGATGGATTTGATATGCAAACCATCGTAAGTCGAATTCAGTCAGAACTTGCCACATCAGTGGCTGCAACAGCTGCAGAGTTGCCTTGCACTGTGAAGTTAAGAGTGTGGTCACATGACATAAAAAATCCCTGTGCCCCACTTAATGCTGATAGATGTCGTCTAACTGTACCACATGCTGTCCTCTGCAGGTACCTGCTGATGTTATGTTATCCACCCCAGCATTTGGTTCAATTAGTGTTCTTCTTTAGTGTAATTGTCGTTTTAGAAAAGATATTTTGCATTCATCATGTCAGTTGATGGCTTTTTTCATTTTTCCTTGTGAATGATTATGAAATTGTTATTTATTAATATAAATTGCATTATACTTATTTTTCAATCACAAATTGTGTTCATTTGGCATTATTACATTACAGACATCATGCTTTTTTGGATTGAAGTCAGATTATATACTTAATCAGTTAGCTGACTCAATGGAATTTGCCCTTTGCAGTGAAATGGGTGCTCATTTTTCACCATGCGGTAGATTTTTAGCTGCCTGTGTTGCATGTATGCTTCCCCATATAGAAGCAGATCCAGGATTACAAACTCCAGTACACCAAGATCCTGGTGTTGCAACTTCACCAACCCGGCATCCAATTTCAGCACACCAAGTTATGTATGAGCTGCGGATATATTCCCTTGAGGAGGCAACGTAAGGATCATTTACCTATTGCTGCCAATCATTGATTTTTTCACACACTTAGGTCAGTCCACTAAATTTCAAATTGAAAATTTTCGTGTATTTTTGTTGAACAGATTTGGTTCGGTGCTTGCTTCACGAGCAATTAGAGCAGCTCATTGTCTGACTTCAATTCAGGTCAGTTAATTAATTACTTTATCATTATGCTAGTCTGTGTGTCCCTCTCCTTCTCTCTTTCTCTCACACATTTTGGTACCTGAAAGTGGCAACTTGTATTGCTTTGGTCTCTGAAAGTTTTCATCTATTCAAATTAGTCCACATTGATGAATGATTTTTTATTTTTACAAATAACGACTTTGTAGGGCTGCTTCATACTTTTTGGGTAGCAATTTGTTTAGACATGCGCTTTCAGCAACCAAAGTAACTCATGTTTCAACTTTTAGGGGCCAAGTTTTATTAAATTGGTCAAATATAATTTGAAATGGCCTTTTCTCAGAGGACTGAATTTGTGCAACTCTGTTTGTAATGTAGTTCTCGCCTACATCTGAGCACATACTACTTGCGTATGGTCGGCGCCATGGTTCTCTTCTTAAAAGTATTGTCATTGATGGAGAAACAACATTACCTATATATACAGTGTTAGAGGTAAAATGCTCTCTCTAAAAAAATAAAAAATTCTGATGTGAATTGCTCTTGTATCTAACCACCCTTTGTATTCTGTATAATCTTTTAGTATGAAGTAAGCATGATTCTGGATCATGAATTTTATACTTCAACCATTTGTCTTGACAACTGATCAACTACTTCTGCTTAATCTATGGGCCGGCACAAATTGTTGTCATTCATATCATCTATGCCCTTTTTGTAGTTCAAATGGTTTTAGTCTGAATTTAATGTCTTTGAATTTGCTTTGTCTTTTAGGTATACAGAGTGTCAGATATGGAACTTGTTAGGGTGCTTCCTAGTGCAGAAGACGAGGTCAATGTGGCATGCTTTCATCCTTTTGCCGGAGGAGGACTAGTTTATGGAACAAAGGTATGGTGTTGCTGGGCAGACCAATGGGGTATGGTTTAGCATTTTAGCTTACATTATTAAATTATTTAATTGATAATCTTTTGCATGTGATTTTAGGAAGGAAAGCTTAGGGTCCTCCAGTATGATGGTGCTCATGCAGTGAATGGCACTGGACCAAGTTACTTTCCTGAGGAGACCATCATTGGAGTCAGTCAGTGAGCAAGGTTATTCATTGATTCTTTGAGGATTTATAATGTTAATTTGACAACTAGATAAGTAATAGGTGGTTTTGATTTTCGTCTAGATAAATGCTTGATGAGTGAAACAATCAATGTCAGATGAGGATTAGGGGTAGGCTATGCTGATGATGCAATCAACTAAACTCATGGTACTGATGCAATGATCTTGGCAAAAACAACATTTTTTTTGGTTAGGTGAAACAACCATGTCAGTTGAACTTTTGTTTTAAGGATGAATTAGAAGAATTGAAGCCAAAACTGTTTTTAAATTATATTTTAAAGGTAGTAATCAAAATTTGAATCTCTCTCCCTTCTGCTCTTGGATCAGTATTTCATGACAATGACTGCAAGCGTATCATTTTTCTGCAATCATGCTCTTTATGAAAAAGCGGGTTGCCTATGAAAGTTGGAAGACCCGTGTTAGATGTATAAAAAGGAGGGGATGGGGACGAGGGTCTCTTTGGAAGTCCTGTGTGAATTTGGTTGGAGTATGTCAGAAGGTTTCCAAAGAAGAGATGAACGGAAATTTGTTTGATTGTTTCAACTTTCAAGAGAGAATCATTGCGATTTTGTTGTAGTATTCGTTTGTTGGAAGATATCACATCCCCTTGTCTAACTCTTTTCTGATGAGTGAATTTAAGGAACATACTAGCTTTTGTTTTTATCATGACAATTCCTTTACGTTAATGTGCATTTGGATCACAATAGTTGACATTTAGTTTATTTATCCTTACAAAGTTACCTGTCCAATTGTAGGTTTGGACAACTGATTGGACATGTAATTCAAGGATCTGCTTCACATTGCTGTACAACTCATATGGTAAGCCTTCTACACCAACACCAACCCCATCCCTTTCCTTTGGTTGCACTTGTAATAATGTGGAATATATAAAACCCATACAAGAGAATTTTTTCTATACAAGTAGTAGAGATATTTATTGTTTCAGGATAATTATAGGGAGAGGTGGACCTCTCAAGCAGTTGAGCTTTCTCACCATAAGATGTACTACTATATTGAGAGTAGAGATTCTCTCACCTTGATTTTTTAATGAACAACACAACCAGTGAAGTTATTGAAAAACCAATTCAACCATTTCAAGCTCAACTCTTGGGAGGTACATACTGTTATAGAAAAACTATCCTTCTTTTCACGCGCATGAGGTTTTAAATGTATATCTTATGTTATCCCCATGCAGCTGTTGTCTCTGCTGATGATCAGCACAAACACAACACCATATATCCAATGCTGAGCCCATGCAACCGATAGTGGAACTTCACTCACTGCATTAGCAAAAATGTATATTTTTGTATTATCCATGTAATGAATATGTACTAACATTTTCCTTTGTTAACCCTCCAACCCCTCCCCCTCCCCCTCCAACCCATAAGTGGGCTTCTCTTTCTACATGTGTAACTTTTAGTAGTTAAAGAATTTTTTTTTTCCTTAGTCCCTGGGAAATTTTCAAACTACACGACATGGCATTAATCACAGCATGCGGACGCCTAGCATTTCATATTCCCTATTTATGTAGGTCCCACCCATCGATTGTGGATGCCAGATAATATTTAAGGCGCATTTATATAAATAACGAAGTTAAACATTTGTTAATAAGCTCAATAAGTTTTTTCATGGAACTTATTGAACCTTGTCAAAATAAATTAGAAAAAAACAAGGTTGTAGGTTATTTTTATAAATACTATTCTAAATGTCCCAATAAGGAAACAATTTTGTTTGTTTGTATTTTAAAAGTATGAGGGAAAAATGGTCTTTCTTAAAAAGTTTCCTTACTTTAAATTTAATCAGCAGAACAGAGGAAGGTAAATCCTATATATGATCATTTGAGATGCATCAATTTTCAAATTAAGAGCACTGCTAGACAGTGCGTACTAGGTTTCAATTAATGTACGCCTGAGGCGTGAATGTTCTGCTCTCTCGACAGCATTTTCCCCTCATATATAGGATATTACTTAATGTTTTCTTCATAAAGTATTAAGTAGATTTGTTGGAAGATGTATGATTATTCTTTTGTACTACTTATCAAATAAAATAAGTATAAGAATTAGTAAAAAAAAAAACGTTGTGGGAAAATTTAAAATATTATTTGAATAAACCATATATTTAATTCCTTAAATATTACCCTCTCTCTTAAGTATCCCTAAAATAATAAAATTATATAAGTATTTTCTAAAGTATGAGAAATCATGTTACATAGTTTTTGAAGTATTGAAAACTTCTTCAAATTAGTTACTCAATGTTATTTAAATGTATTAACCTGGAGACTAAATTGATGAATATTCAATATTTAGGAACTACTAATATAATTTTATTAGTTTAAGAATTATTTAAGAGAGAAAATGATACTTCAAAGACAAAATTAATGGTTTACAGTATTTTGTTAAACAAATTAAAACCAACAAAATGGATACGAAATGTAGAAACAAGAATGGTTCCATGCCATGCCATACACAAAATATCAAGGGATACGTAAAAGGGGTGGCAATTGTGGCCTTGTGGGACACAGCAGCAGTATTCGTTGGTCTTCCCTCCCAAATGGGAAAAGTTTGAATTGGTTTTTGCCTCTTTAATGTGGTCAGCTTTTCGTTAAATTTCATTTTCTCTTGCATGAGTTGTAGCATCTTGTCAACTCGTATCAATTACAAATTTTTGGTTGTTTTTGGGAGTAAAACAAGATGGAACGTCTAAACATAAGAATCCAAATAGATTTAGTACCTTAACTGCTGAAACAAAAGATACCGACCCTTTAAGAAAAGAAGAAAGAATTGGAGGAAAAGGATAAACACAAAAAAATTTCAAAGAGAAAAGAATGTAGCCATTATCAAGGGCCATGTGCAAGCCCTTTTCTTCTCTAAATACTAAATCTAAAAACCGTGTACTTATCTGCATGTCGTGGACTCGTGGTATATTCCACTTGAAATTGAAAGGAAGAAAAATATATTAATTTTTTTCTTAAAAAATATATTAGGTCATGCTTAGTTCCAATTTTCTTTTTATAAATATTCCATATTTATATTTTTTCAACAAATAAGATATATGTTTGTTTTTCCCCTGTTGATTGTTACTCTATGAAATTTTTTAATCTTTCAATAAAAGTTGAATAATAAATATTTTGCACAAAATGAATTAGTATAACACATTGTGGTAGTAGTGATAATGATGGAATGAGATTACTTATAGCAACAATATTAGACACTTATTTCATTTAATAACTTCTTATAAAATACCAATTTAAAAAATCCAACCATTAAATCGAGTGATATTATTTTTATTAATCATACACACCAATTTTTTTAATAATTTATTCATAGTTATATTATTTTATAATTGATATTTATTTATATCTTAAATATATATCACACATTAGAACAAAATTAATTAATCAATTATTAATTAATTATCAACATGTCATTAGTTTAAGTAGAATCAACCTGAATTCTTTAAACAAGCTCTTGGATAGATTCTATACTAAAGGCGATCAATCAAATTTTTTGACGTAAATTAATCATTGATAAAGTTAATGAATATTTCACACCAATAATATAATGACAAAAAAAATTATTAACTAACTTTAAATTTTATTAACTTAATTCATGTTGGTGCAAATTGATGGTGATCATGGCTCCAAAACAATGAAGAAATATCAAAGAGAAAATCATTGACGATGGTGATCTTGCAAGATAGAAGAAAGGACAAAGAAAAAAAAAATACAATTCTTCAAGATTTCTGTAAAACATTAATCCTTGGATTTGATTCAACTCACCAATCTCTATATAAATTGGATGCAATAGGGTGTACAAATGGATTTCCTTTAAGATAAATAGAAATGAAGTGATTTGAAACTTGAAAGCAAACAATAAATATCTTATTATTTTCATTTTTTATTTTTCTACATATAGGTTGATTTTATTTATACATCATCGTATGTCTTTTGGTAAAGAGATTTAATCATTCAAAGAGATACATCTCATGATTCTTGATGAATAGTCAAATCTTATGTCTCTAGGTGAAAAGTTACTTTTCATGACTATTAGTAAAAAGAGACATTCTTTGATGAAAAATATACAATTTTATTAAAGGATACAATCTTTCTTATTTGTATCTTTACATGAATAGATATATCTTTTTATGGAAGAATATGCATACAACTTTTCATACATACACGTTTACATGACTAAACATATATTTTCATAATTTCATGAAAGCATATAACCTTTCATTAATTTTAAAAATCTCTCACAATTCAATAAAAGATGAGTGCTAAAAATATACTTTCTAAAACACCTATTCAAACACTTTTTCTCTCTCTAATTAGTTAAAGTTTATTGAAAATTATAAAATCAAACAAAAAATCATTAAATATAATGCAAAACGTACAAATTTTTATTATTGTTAATAAATTTCAAACAACGAAAGAAAATATATTCAAAAGAATGTGTCTGAGCCTGTATTTCTAACATTTCTCATTCATTTCATTATTAAAAAATACCATTCATGAAATTATTACCGAAAATAAATTTAACAAAACTTTGGTCTTCAAGTAAAACGTAAATGGATACCTATCCTATTTTTTTTTTTTTTTTTTTATAAAAAAATCACGACAGAAAGGCAAACACTTTATGTGATTATAATTATCGATGTTGTGTGAATGGAACATGAGGGTTTACACTTTACACAACAACCCAAAAGATTAAATAGAGAAAGAAGAAAGTGTGAGCATGGAGGCATGATAAAGGCCTTGACAATCGGTGTAGTTATGAGAATGAAGAGAAGTGAAATGAAGAGAAGAAAAAAAGAAGAAAGCGGAATTGGTCGTGGTCATCAGATGAGAAAGTGTGACAGAACAGAGCACATTGGTTGAAGAGTGCAAAACAAATTGGTGTCTAAATCATTCCCCTTGGTGTTCTCTCTCTCTACAAAATCAATAATAACAATTCCCTTCAGATCACTCATTATTATTATTATTCAATTAAAATATCCAAAATTAAACATCCAAATGGTTGACAAGTCAAAGTAACAAGAAAAGCTGTCTTTTAATTTTTAACACATTTGAATGAGAAGTAATTATATGGATTTTTTAAAGTAATTTATCTATTTTTTTTGGTTTCGACAGTCGTCTCACTCATAAAATTTCTTAACAAATTTTGCTCAAATGTAAGAAATTACAAAAAATCTCCTTGATTTGGTTATGTTTAAAAAATAAGAGACTTTAGAAAGAGTTTCTTATATTAGAAACGCAAATTTTTTAAAGGAACTCTCATGCCACCTAGATACTCTCTAATACATAATTTTTTTTTAAGAAATAATTTTTTATCCTTAAAAATCCACTAAACAACTTTCCATTGGAGATGGTTAACATGCATTTACTATGTTTTCTTTGACTAAAATAATTACTATCATTCATATCTCTTTCTCTCTGTCAGGCATCAATTCAATTCCTAGCACAACCAAACAACAACAATTAGACAACTAATTTGGTTTTTTTTCCAATGAATAATTAACTTGATGAATCAAAGAGGCTAAACCTAGTTATCATAATAATTAATAATCATAGATCCAACAATACTAGTTATCAAGATGATGATGAAGTAGTAGAAGAAGAAGAATTTGATTCAAACTTGTAGTACTTGTCCACTGCAACAGAGTCCTTTTGGAATTGTGACAAGGTCCCCAGCACCAAACTCCACAAACTCTGATTTCACCTTCCCTTTCAACAAGTAGCATGTCTCTTCTGCATCAAACTTCAATTGGTACTTCCCTGGAGAGCAAACCCACCTTTCATTTTTCACCCCCATAAAATAAAATAAAATAAGTTAATTTACATATAATGTCAGAGTGCATGTCATCATTCAGATTTTTCATAAGCAAAAAACTCAGACACAATATTTTAAGCGCTTCTAATACTATTTTTTAATCAGAATTGAAGTTTCATCTTGATAACCAATATCAAAATGTTTACATTAAAGGTCAACATATATTTTCCTGATAAAATTTCAATTCTGATTAGAGAATAATACGAAATAATATCTACCAAACTGTATCTAAGTTTTTTTTTTTTTTTTTTTTTTCCGTAATACATAGCAAAAGAATGGAACAAAAAGAGAAGAAAGAGAAAGGAAGAGTATGGATGTACTTGGGCCAGCACTTGATGTTCAACTCAGCAAGGCGTGACTGGGAAAGGGTTTCTTTCAATGGTGATTCTAAGGTTTGAGTTGGAATCTGCAGCCATGGATATTGAAATTGTATGTGAACAAATAAATGTTAAAGTTGACCACTGAATTATTGTGCGTGCACTTGGATTTTTGGCTACATGCACTCTTAGGTGGTTTATGGAGTGAATGAAAAGGGATCGTGCGCAGTGTTTTATGAGGGATGATAAGAAGACTTTATATTATTTATATAAGACTTTGACAAAAAAAAATAATGAGATATATAATATATTGGTAGGGGTGTTCACGGTTATGGGTCACCCGTGAATCCGAATCGATCCGAACCGATCTGAACAGTTTGGGTTGGGTCATTTATATATTTGGATCAAAACCGAACCGAACCGATCAAAACCGTTCATGTATGGGTTGGGTCACGGGTTTAGATTTACAGATCCATTGATCCGATGACCCGATCCGTGAACCCGTAATAATAATATAAATTTTATTATTTATATATATATATATTAAAAATTAAAAAAAAATAATTTGACAATAAAAAAAATGTAAGATATTATAAATGTTTAAGATTGCATTCAAAAATAAGATAGGATATTTTTTTATATTGCATTAAAAAATAGGATAGAATATTTTTAAGATTACATTTCATAATATAATAGAATATCTTTAAGATTACATTGGATAATATGATAGAATATATTTAGGATTGCATTCAAAAATTGGTTAAAATCATATCTTTAAATTAGTATAAATAGAAACATATTTTGGTGTTCATGTATGCATTCCATTCTAAATAATATTAGAGTATTAGAGAGTTTATGTTTGCATCATTGAGAGAATTGTTGTGAGATCATATAGAAGTGTTTGACAAGTTTGATTCTTCAACTGGTTTAAAGATACCTATTTGCTTAAGGAATATAAGCGTAAATGTAACTATTTTATTGTATTATTCTTCTTGACTTTGAAAAAGGTCGCAGCTGGGAACTAGGATACCAATTTTGTCTCTGTTCTTGATAAATTGAGACATGTAACTTCTGGCTGGGAAACTAGGATACCAGTCTGATTGAGAAATAAGGATATCAGTCTATCTCTATTCTTGGTGAATTTAGACTAGAGCTTTTTGCTGGAAAATAAGGATACCAACTGGGATAATTGTTGTGTAAGGGTAAACTATTATAGTAAATATTGTTCACAAATCTTTTGTTTTAATTTATATTATAAGTCTATTTTATAATATTATGTTGATGGTATTAAATGAATCAATTTTACTATTTTCATACATTTGATAATATTGTGTTAATTGTATGAGATATTTGAAAGAATCGTGATAAAATAATAGTTCTAAAAAAAAAATGGGTAACCCGATGATCCGAACTGTTCATGAACGGGTTGAGTTGAGTTGAGTTTCAATTTTTTTTTTCTGAAAATCAAACCGAACCAAATCGATCAAATTTAATTGGGTTGGATCCTAAATTTGACCAAAATCGAACCGATCCACGAACACCCCTATATATTGGGTACTTGCAATTTCATGAGTAATGTTCACCTATCACATCATGCCCTGTAAGCTTCACTGTATTCTTTTTCAACCTAAGTCATTAATGCACCTTAGCCTCGTGGGATATTTGGGTCTCTCTACCAATTTGAACAGTAGTACTAGTGGTATCAATTATTTATTTATTTCATTTTTAAATTAACCCTTAAAATATGTTTTAAACATGTCCTTTCGTATCAATTAGTGTGATCGAGGTTTATAACTTCATCCATAGTTTTGGATTCAAATTTTGAATATATAACTACATTACATTTTTTTAAAACCATCCATTTAGAATACTTGATTCAAATAAAATTATCTCTCATAAAATATACATGTAATCTATGCTAAAAGAACATGTTCTTTACATAAAAATTTGGATTATTCAAAAAATTAGAGTAATACAATGTTAAATTAATTTTGAAGGTTATATGCACAGATTAATATAGTCTTAAATTATAAAAATATTATTTAAATATTATTATTCAAAACTAGTCAAAAAATATTATTTAGGTCATTTTGACTTTTAAAGTTACAAAAAAATAAACATTTTTAAAGTTAATCAGTATTCATAAAATGAATATAATGTATTATTTAATTAATTACACTTAACTGCATGTGTGGTGAAAATGTAATAAATAGTGTAATCTCTACAGTTGTATAACACTTAGCTGCACTACCCCGATCTGCTGTCCTATTTATTTAGACTGCCTTACACAATTGCATTGACACGTTGCATGTCAAAGGTACTTACTATGAACTAGTGGAATCCCAATATCATATCCTAACCCTACATCTACATGAGTTGAATTTATGTTACCTTTACAGAGAGAGATTTATAGTATTATTACTATTAGTTAATCATGTATTTATGAGATTGAATAAAAAAATCATGCAGTTATGAGATTGAATTAAAAAAATAATGTATTTTAGTAAATTGTTAAGAAAATACTATATTATTTTATAATAATATTTATAGATCAAAATTAAGTATGAACTAATTAATTACTTAGTCAAACAATTAATTCTCATAATATATATATATATAGTGATTAATAGGAGTTTCTAATTACTTTACTACCTAAAATAGAAAAAAAAACGTTATACTCAAATTTTCTCAATGCTGAAATGAATACGATGTGTACTAACTTATATTTTATCTTCCTTTTCTATCAAAATGCTTCCACAAGCATTAATATAAATCAATCTTTCAAACTACTACCTCGTTTGAATTTGAAATACTACCTTTTTCGAAAAATATCTTCTCCAAAATTTAAAATTACATCTTGATAAAATTGTGCATAAACATTAAACTCATATAAATTAATATGTAAATGTTCAAAGGTAGCGTGCAAGATTTGTTTATCTTCCTCGTAAAAAAAAAGATTTGTTTATCTTCAATAAAGTATTAACAAATATTTGTGCGCAATGCCAACAAAATACTGTATAATAGTACCTCGAAAAAGTTAAAGTAAAATAAAATTTAATTATTAATTTTAATCTTGGTCCTTATAGTACTATTCTTTAATTTAAATTAGTTTTATATGTTTATTAGTTTAGTTTTTTTCTCTACCATTGAATATGGAGTCTAATTATATTATAAAAAAGTCACTTACACTAACAAATACATCATAACCTCATTTGCAGTTCATTTTCAAGTAAAATAAGCAATTTACAGCCTGCTATTTAAGATTCTAGTTAGAAGCTTCAAACCGCGTTTTGCAAAAAGAAAAAAAGAAAGTTTTCTTTTCGATTTTAAAGACTTAAGCTGTGTTATTGTCAATTTTGCGATAATACAAATACTAAACAAGTATAGGTATTTAGCATATGTTTCGATATGTGTCGATTATATAGGTTTGAGATTAAAAGTAACTCTGCTACTTTAGCACAAACCAAAAATCCAATTATAATATGTTTGGTTGCGCATCATAAACAATTTGACGTGTGTCCCTTCGAAGTATCTCAGTGATGCTTTTGTCTGCATTTTGACGCGGTTTTCTCACTAATCTTGCATAGAGAATGAGATACCAAACACACATTTAGTTTAAAATATGTTCAACTGGTAATTTAACCCTTGAATTTAATTATCTTTTTCAGGAACAAAAGTGAGATTAGAAAAACTATTCATGAGTTTTACAAATTCAGATATTAACGCACAGATAATATAATTAAATTAAAAAACTAGACTATATGTTACGAATTAGAGCCCAATATTGGCCAACCCAAGCATGGCCCAGTCCCAACTCTGAAGATATTGTAGGGATAAAATCGGATCCAACTAGTTTTATGTTGTTTGGTATAGCATTTCGGATTGTTGAATTCATGTCCACCTCAAAATAAATTTGGCTTCTACATCTTTCTAAAATTCTGTTGCTGAAATTGGAACAACACACAGAGAAAACCGAAAATTCTGATGCATTAATTGGGATCAATACAAGTAGAGAATAACGAAGCAAAACACGCATTTAGACAAACCTAGTTGACATTGAACATTTAGACCTAAACTTGGAAGTACGAATAAGAGACTTTGCTCTAAAGTTGGAAATAATTAATTTTGAGCTATTATACGTAATTTAAATTTATCCTCAGATTAATTTCAATTATAGATTTTTTTTTTCCGTAGAATTCCTATTTAGTTTGGGGGATTTAGTCCACCCAGAAACCCTTAAAAAACAAAATCTACCCATTGATTTCCTGGCCAATAAATACAATTAATACAATTATGCAGTGAATTTCAAGAAGTTTGAAATAAAGAATTACAATGTTTCAAAATATTAGAGGTGTAGTAAAAATTTGGCCTATAATGATAAATGTCTAATAAGAACACACTCACAATTAAAGATACAACACATTTAGTTGATAATGTGTTTTTTTTTTAAAAGAAAAAGGCTAACGCAAATGAGCACCTCATTGACATTGATAATGTTTTGATAAGATCCTTAACCCAGAGCATGTCAATTGTATTTAACACTAACAGAGTAAAGAAGATTGAGACAAACTACAACATATTTTTAATGTTTTTTTGGTCACGGTACCCAACTTTCTGTGCGACTATCCAGCTCTCTTCCAAGCATCCAGTAAAAACCAATGTTCAATCATATAAACAAGGTAGCACTTGTATTTGACAATATTCTTTAATTTTGGGGAAGGTAAAAGAAAATGAAAACTCCATGATCACCTGAAAAATTGCAAGATATTTATTAATTTACGGGCACAACAGTACTATAGATAATGCAAACCAACATCTTATAAAAGAGTATACCTGCTGAAAGTTTTTACTTCAACAGGTTTCATACAAGCCCTCTTCTTCTCTTGTAATCACTAACGGTTAATGTCAGTGCATGCTTCTGACGATTATTTTCCAGGACTTGAAATCCCACTGTTGCTTCTATTCTTTGTTTCTTTGCCATAAATCCTGCCTGAGCTCCTTTAGCTCCACAAAACTTTTGGAGTATAGCTAATGATATTGGCAGCTGAAAATTGTGCAGCACATTTGACTCTGTCCCTTGATCCACCGGAGCAGTTGTGTCTACTAACTTCCCAGCACCGGCAGCAGCTTTCAAAGCTGCAGTAGTAGCTGCAAAACCAGTCGTCATGGTCTCAGATGCTCTCGTGTGGTACCTGCCTGTATCAGCCACTGCACCACTGGCAATATTATTTTCACCTGCAGCCTCTTCAGCTGGTTTTCCAGCGTAGTAATTCATTGATCTAGTCCATCTCCTTGAAAAGGGATCATAACCTGCCTCCCCTGCTTTCAATTCTTTATTTACTGGCTTCAATTCAGAAGCATTTTTGAAGTTCTCAAACCTGTTCTTTCTATTCATCTCAGCAAGCTTCAAAGCCCTGGCATCCATCCTCTTAGCTTGCCGAGATTCCTCCAATTCTAGCAATCTTGTCATGATCCTCTTCACTTCAGCTTTATTATTCTTACTATGTGCTATTTCCAATTCCGTCCTTAACCTATCCTTCTCAGCTGCAATATTTAGTGGTCTTGTTTTGGCAGATTTTTTCTCTTGTAACATCTGCTTCACAGTAGATGCTGAGTAAACAAACAAGTTGGTCTTTTGTATAGCTTCTTTTTTTTCTGCCACTTCTTGCTTCGTTGGCATCCGGCCGCCTCTTCGCTCTACATCCTTAACCCACTGGATGAACTCTTCCTCCTTTGGGGGAGAGTCGCTAACCATAGCCATTTGCCACCTTGCTGAAGAAGTTTCATTTCCCCAAAGAACATTTAAGTACTTGTGTGTGGTTTTATTTTCTAATTTATACTGCCGATCACGATCTGTGGCATCAACATTTTTTACCATGCAGAGCCCGTAGGTAGGCCCTGACATTGAGCGACCAATACCAACTCTTACAAAACAACCAGCAATTAACTCCTCAAAAAAGGGCTCCATAAACCATTTTGCAAGTTTTGATCTCCGAATGGTGATTTCTTTTATATCCTCAAATGAAAGCCCTTCAGATCCTAGCAATATCCTGTCATCATCACTGTCAATGATTCTGGCGTCATCACTCGACCCTTCATTATCACTTGAGCTACCAAGACTTGGGAAAGGTGGTTTGTGCTTTGGTGAAACAAGCCCAGGCCCTGAACTTCTAGATGCCTCACTTGGCCTGCGGTTTGCTTCTGAATCCTGCTGCTTTAACCGTTTCGCACGCAATTCATTTAATGCACCATCCTTGGCAGTTGACCTGTTGGCAGATCTGGCTGATGAACGCAAATGGGATGGTGTGAGAGGTGAAGTCTGTTTCCCGGCTACTGTCGTCTTTTCCTTTTCACGCTTTGATGCTATCTTCCCCAATAAATCTTTATCATGCTTCTTGGTAGCCCTTTCTGACAATATCATCTCTCTTTGAAGTTCAGTCATCTCCGAAAGCTTACACCTGTCATCCTCATTCTTATAAAGATCGTCACCAAAATCAGATTCATCACTGCTATCACCCTCGTGATAAGACCGGCCACCAACATCATCGTCCCCTTCATCCTTACTTCTCTCACCATCATCTCTTTCCATTGGATCAAACCTCTTCTTTAGGGGAACTTGCAAGCCAGAGGCTTTTCGACCTGGGCAATCATGTTCATCCTCCGAATCATCCTCCCTAGAGTCACTCCCACCATCGCTATGTCCTCTTCTTGAAGGTTGACAAGAATGGCGTGTTCTCTCCGCCGCCTCCAAAAGCAAATTTTCTAAATCCGCCATAACTCTATTCCCTTCCCCCTTAAATCCAGATATGACCTGCTTACATAACACAAGGCATAATCAACCATCTAATCCATACAACAAAAGTCGATGAAAGCATCCACATTAACACAAAAACATAAAATGGATACAAATTAAAGTGCTCAATGCCCCAATTTCGTGCAAATAACCTCCAATCCCAAATTTGAAATCATAAACTTAGCATGCAAATAACCATTCACCAAGGTTTTAAAAAACGGTCTGCAAACGTTAAGGTTTTTTGGGGTGTCCGGGACTACAAGGTGACCACAATCGTGGCTGCATTTATCCACAATTTCCCACAATCAAGCTTTTAAATTGCATTCGCAATTGTGTCTTTGGTTTCGTCATGATTCTTGATATTGCAGGAAATTGCAGACAAATGCAGTTGTGGTCATGGTGACCTAAAAAAACCTTTGATCCTGCAACCAAAGTCACCGTTGCGGACCATTTATAAAAGTCTTGCCCGCAATATCAAGGAACATCACGAAACCACAACCGCAATTTAAAACCTTGCCATTCACCTAACAACTCGGCATGCAGCCTCTAATTTTCTCAAGAAATTACATTCAAAATCAATAGTGAAAGCTAAATAGCACTCCAGAACAGTCACATCGGTAATAATCGTTCGAAAAAATGAACAAAAGTAAAAAAAAAAAAAAAAAAAAAAAAAAAAAAAAAAAAAAAAAAAAAAAAAAAAAAAAAAAAAAAAAAAGCAATGTGATATGAGTACGGTATGAAGCTGATTAAAGCGGTAGAAACCATGAACTAAATTGGTAGACAAATGAGAGAGAACTTGCAGTGAAAGAAAAGGAAATGAAGACGCTATCGTTAGATGAATTGCGAAACGGTGTCGTTTGACAGACAGAGTCGAGAATGGAGTGTGTTCAGAGCGCTACAACCCTAAACCAACGGCAGCGCCATTTGTATCCAAGGAGCAAGCAAGTACCTGAACCTCGGAATCGTGCTCCCGCCTTTTCTATCTTCCGGCTTGCAACGCACCGTTTCGCTTACTTTTTATTATTTTTAGTATCCATTGTTTTATTTTTCTTCTCTTTTTTTGTGTAGCTGTCAAATGGACCTTGTACGACAAACTTAGCTATAAATAATAATTGCTAGGGGAAAAAATGCCTCTTAAGTTAGGAATCAATAAATATATATATAAATTGATGTTTGTATCACAAAAGTGAGAAACTTCATATTCTTTACAATATTAACAACATTTTGTTTAACTTAATTTCTCAATCACAAAGACTATTTTCCTTTCGGTTTCTTGAACAAATTCATTTTGGTATTTTTTTAGTAACCTCAAAATGGAAGGATACTAGACCCTATTTAAATTAGTCCAATGTTGTGTAAAAATCTTACATATCATTAGTCCATTGTTTAATTATGAAAGTTTGTTGAGGAACAAAGATTATTTATTAATATGGTGTTTAAAAATAATAGTAAAATACAATATATGATTTTATATCGAGGTTAACATGTTTAAATTTCATCAACACTAAGTCTGAAAGTTAAATATTATTCGTCTAGAACTTACGTATCAATTTGATAGTTGAGTATCGATAAAATAAAATCAACTTGATATTAGAAGATGAATGTATAAATTGACAAAAAGAACTTATGAGACTTTGCAAATAAATAAAGATTATTTGTTGACAAATGGATAGTATTGCAAGGGTTGTGATAACATACAACGTCGAGTATTGCATTGAGAATAACATATTTTTAAACTTTATCGGGATCGACTAAAAAAGTCAAGCATTATTCATTTGAGACGTACCAATATGATAGTTACCTATCGACAAAAAAAAATTAAATTGATATTAGAAGATGATTAGATAAATCAATAAAAGCATTTCCCTAAAAAAACATGATGTAGATTTAACTAGACAAGTTAAAAAAATGGCGAATCATTACAAAACTTAAATATATGAAAAACGAGTTATTGAAAAAAAAATGTTCCATTAAATTCAACCATTTACTTAAAAAACATGTTAAATTAAAAAAACTTGAAAAAAAAAGTTTCAAGTACCCTCTTCATTTCACTTTTTCATCTTAAATCTACAATCCTCATTCTTTCTAACGACTTCCCTAATTCCCACCTCAAAGTCTTAACCTCTTTATTTTTCAGTTACCTTCCTCTACCTTACTCTATCATCTCAAAACTCAAACTCTCATTTTTTTAGTCACTCTCTTTCGGCCTATTTCCCCAACTTGAAAATATTATTTTAATTCTGTTATGAAAATTCAGCTTTGAGCCTGTGATACTCTGCTTGAAAATTCTTCTGTGAAAATTATTCTTATGAAAGACAATTACGTTTACTAAACTATATATTCAGCGAACCTATTAGTCCATTCAGTGTCTTTATTGTTTCCAATGGGTTCAGGAAGCAATAGCCCAAATTAGTTGAGATTGAATCTTAAGTACCCTAAGGTTCATTGTGAATATTCATAGCGGAACAAGGAGCAAGCCAATGGCAACAGTAGTTCTGTCATATTGTAACGTACAAAAATTTCCTTATATTTCCCTCTGGAATCTGGATTTTATATTTGGTCCAGTTTTCATCTACAATTTTAGTGTTTTTTTTTTTTTGTGATTTTAGTTTTTCAGATTTAGAAAAGTTCAAAAATTTAATCTAATTTTTAATTTTGTGTACATCCATTTTTTATATTTTAATTAATTAAATTAATTTTAATTGTTAAATATTAATTTTCATCTTATCACAATAAGTGACACGTCATTAATTAATTAATTAACTGTTAAGTAGCCAAACAGAACCAGAATTACACATTTTTCTTAAAAATTTTTAAGACTAAAATAGTGAAAAAATAAATAAAGAAAAGACCAAAATTATAAATAAAAATTAAAGTGAGAATAAAAATTATAATTTATCCTATATTTTTTACTTAAGTCAAACTAAAATGTAATAACAATATAACATATGGACCTTTCTATTTTTTTATTTTTTTTTACTTTAACAATGACCGTTGTTTTCTTACCACCAGTGTCAAATTTTAAACTGACATTAGCCACATAACATAACCTCATCATTTTAGTAACGTCTTAGTCTAATACAAAGACATTATTGTCCTTATAGTGAGTAGAATAAATAAGTCCAAGGCGGAGATAGCAACCAGGTCTTACTGTTTGGTGTGGTCTCATCTCATTCATTTCAATGGCAACTCAAGGTCAAGTCATTACCTGCAAAGGTACTCCCTCTCTTCTTCTAATTCTAGTTACAGATCCAATTAACACCAAGCAAACCCTAATGTAAGCACGTTTTGATGATGTAGCTGCGGTGGCCTGGGAACCCAACAAGCCCTTAAGTGTCGAAGACGTTCAGGTGGCTCCGCCTCAGTTCGGCGAGGTCCGTGTCCAAATCCTCTTCACCGCTCTCTGCCACACCGATGCTTACACTTGGGGCGGCAAGGTACACCCTCTTTCTTTCTTTTTCTTAAATCAATCATTTTTTCTCAATCCAACAATTCATATTCCCTTGTTTTGATTTGCATTGTAAAATAAAAAACAAATTGTTGTTGTTGCAGGATCCCGAAGGTCTCTTCCCCTGTATTCTCGGCCATGAAGCTGCAGGGTATGTATAATATATATGAATATGAGTATGAATGTTGAATACATATGAATATGAATGTTGAATAGTACATTTTTTAAAATGCAATTGCAACATTTTTTTTTTATCAGCAAATATTAGTTGTTAATATTATTAGTTTTTGTTAGTGGGGAATTATAACCCGCAACGTCTCCCTTCTTTCCTTCTCCCTTCACCACTAGACCAACATTATATCTCCGCATATCTGATTGTTCTTGATGGGATAGGAGTTTTAGGGTTTACGTGTTTTTGGTGCAGGATTGTGGAGAGTGTTGGAGAAGGAGTTACTAATGTTCAGCCTGGGGATCATGTCATTCCCTGTTATCAGGCTGAGTGTGGGGAGTGCAAGACTTGCAAATCAGGGAAGACAAACCTATGCGGCAAGGTTCGTTCCGCCACTGGAGTTGGGGTCATGCTCAATGATGGGAAGAGTCGGTTCTCGATTAATGGGAAGCCTATTTATCATTTCATGGGAACATCCACTTTTAGTCAATACACTGTTGTTCATGATGTTAGTGTAGCTAAGATTGACCCGAAGGCGCCTCTGGAGAAAGTTTGTCTTCTTGGATGTGGTGTTTCAACTGGTAAGCGACTAAGCATTATCCTTTTCAGAAACTCTATTGAGCATGCTGTCTAATGAATTCATGAAAATGTGTTTGCACAATGATGTTACATTTGCCTATGGAGCTGTATATTATTGGTGCCTTGCCATACTACACGTATGTCATTAACTCTATGTTTCTGATCAGAGTTACTACTTCCATCCATCATCCATGTTTTCAATTAGAATAACCTTGTATGTGGACTTTGAAGTTTCATATAATGATAGCTCATGGTTATTGTTTATTATTATTATTATTATTATTTAAATTTGATAACAAGATGGCCTATCAGTGATTCTACACTTCTTATTTTGATTGTTTAGCAATTAACATGCTTTGTGAAAAATGAAAATGTTACTTTACAGCCTTTTCTTTTCAAATGCTGTGAAATGTGGTGTCTTGTGTCCTTCCAGTACCAAGTTCAGTTATTATTCTGAAGTTGTGATATCTATTTTCCCCACTTTTTAGGCCTTGGAGCTGTCTGGAACACTGCAAAAGTGGAGTCAGGGTCCAGTGTTGCTATTTTTGGGCTTGGAACTGTTGGGCTTGCTGTAAGTTTCTGCATTTACAATTGTAGGTGTTTATGTTTTTGGGCTTCTATTATGGTTTGTAATTTACACTTGACAGGTTGCAGAGGGTGCAAAAACTGCTGGTGCATCCCGGGTTATTGGCATAGATATTGACAGCAAAAAGTTTGATATAGGTACATCATGGCTTGACCTAATCTAGACAGTGTGTCTTTAATGTTTCCTTATCACCTGGCTTTTGACAGTCTGATAATAAATTTTTTGCCATAGCTATATTTGATAAAAGGAAGATGACCTTTTTAAAGAATTATACTGGCCGAAGAAGAACATTGCTTATTTGCTTTGATATAATCTTAATATATATGTCCTTCTGGTATATATTTGTATTATTTCATTTCTTCCTCTATTGTTTTTCTTGTGCCATAAATGCTATGTATGACCTATATGGGTACAAGCATACTCTCTTACTCTGAGCTATTTTCTGTTTGTCGTTTTGGTTTTATAGTGCTAGTGCACTACATCAGAGATTCTTCACGATAATAAGTTTTGGTTTTATTAATGCAATCAAAGATATGTATGATGGGGCTACCACATGTGTGAAAGCTTGTAATGGAACATCAAGGTATTTCCCTATCACGGTCGGTGTCCACCAAGGTTCAGCTCTTAGTCCTTATCTCTTTGCCTTAGTGATGGATGAACTAACGAAAGATATTCAAGAAGAAGTGCCGTGGTGCATGCTCTTTGCAGATG
>PYAF01004995.1:3474109-3503583 GCA_007407185.1 Glycine tomentella | reverse complement strand
ACTTACCAGATTTGGGCACACTATTACCACTTGTTTTTCCAACAAAACTCCTGTAATTAATGCCAGCACCTGCCAGAAACATTATGGATAAAAAATAGAAATATTTTAGCCAATGAAGAAAGTAGCAAGATATTTGCAGCTGATATAGTAAATGGAATGAGTCAAAATCTTCAATAGGAAGTGGAGAGGCAGGGGCCATAGGTAACAGTCTACATGATGCAAAGAAAGCACAGTAAAGCATCTTCTTTGACAAATTGTTTATTGGAAATGTTCAGGGAGCTACAAATGATATATTTGGGTTCATTTTAGTTAGAGGATATAAAATAGTTGTTGGGTTGAACCAAAGTACACCCCTAAACTATACATAGTAATTTAGGAACTGATGACGCAAGCTATAATTCAATAATGCTATCCAGTATAAGAACTAGGATAACTAAACAGCAAAAAAACAAAAAACAAAACACCGGCAACAGAAAAAGGAAACATGAGAGGAGCAGAATCAATCTGAAAATCATTTTCTGCATAAAAGATCAGTAAAATAGAATTAGTGGAAAAAGAATAGTTTTAACAGATTTTCTGCTTGCAGGAAATGGTTTCTTAAGAATAGTTTTTATAAAGAACTTATGAGTTCATACAAACATTAACATTGTTGAATGTCAACTGGAATATGTGCTTACACTATCAAGGGACAGAACTCGACAAGTAGTTGCCATTGTCCATACTGATAATGACAGGGCTTCCTCAGCAGCTGCCAACTTTGCATTGTCCTTTTACCAAGTATAGTTGTAAGGAGTGCACATATTTTTTGGATAAGTATTGTGTTAAAAATCAATTAATTACCTGAGCTGGTTCAGAACAATTTGAACAATCATCGCCGAAGTCAAGAGAAGTGACTGAATGTCGTATGTACTGAATAGCTTGTAGATGTTCGAGAGGGTGGAAGATTAATTCACTTCCTCGAGGTGGAATAGGTTCAGCATGATATCTACACACTATCTGTAGCAAATCATTCTTATTCTCCTATCAAATCCATTCACAAAAAAAGATAACTTGTAAAATGCCAATCAAGCATCACCTCAATTTAATCAACGCAAAACAATGGGCAACCATTTTACACTAACCATGGCCCATTCCATTAACAATTCGTCCCCGTAATCTCTTTCATTGTTTGAGAAAAAATCGTCCTCATCTTCTGATGCCATGCTTCTAACTGGACTGCCAATAAAAACAATATGGTATTGAAATTGAATAAGAAGTAAACATTAAATGTCAAAAAAAGAATAAGAAGAAAAACACACCAACAAAATAGACAGATAGATGAACTATATCAAAACTGAAAAAGTTTTGTTCCATAATTGCTATAAATGTAACACAATAAATTAACGGAAAAAAAGTGATGAAGTCTATCCAAAAGTAAAATTGAGACGAATATTGTAATTATAAATTTATTACCTGAAAAGTGATTCGGAACTTCCAAGACGCTCCAAGACACGACTCCGAGCAGAAAAAGGTGTTCCAACTTTCGGAGAAACTTGGTCATTTTCACAAGTTCCATGCATTCTTTCTATAGAACCAAGAGTTTCTGGTGCCCCAAAAGGACAATTATCATGATCTTGCAGATTCTTCCTGCCATCCTTGTCTACATCCCTAACCTGCCAATAATCTGAAGCATCACTGGCAGTCACACTTACAGGAGATTGACAGCGAGAATCCCATATTTTAGGTGATAACTGTATGATTTCATCATCAGATATAATCCCCGCAGCAGCAGCAGTAATAATAGCTGCACCATCAAGGGGTATTGCACAATCCATCCAGTCACTAAATGACTCCCTATCCGGAGAGTTAGCATTTGAACTCATTTGATCACCTAGTTTGGGTGTTGATGGAGTGCTTCCAGTGAGAGTCACCTCATTTATAAACTGAGTTATCCGATTCAGGCGCTCTTGTGCAATGAGACTGCATCCAAGTAAGGCATAATAAATTCTATAGGATCTAGGGAAAACCAAAGGATATTAAGTATGTCTTTGCCCTGAAAAGTAAGTCGGTACATGCCGATAATGCTAACCTGTTTAACATCTCAAAGTGTAACTCAAAGAAAGGAACTCTAGTCAGAAGACAGTAACAGCGAGGTGCAGAAACCAGAAAACGGCTGCATGCCCCAGAGGGATGAGAAAAAGGAGATGATATGCCTAAGATACCAGGGGGCCTCTGAACTATTTCAGGCACATGTAAGCAAACTCCATAAAGTGTTGTATTGTCAGCTGCCTGATCAAGAAAGACATCAAGATACACATTTCAGCAATCATTACTGTAAGAAATAAATGAGAAGCAAGGTATGCAATAAATTTATGTTTATTCCATGCTTTCAGGCCCTATTTGTTTGTCCATAAGAGACCATGTTACAAATTAAAAGTTTATTTTTGGTTCTCCTGTTCTCACTCGCAGCTTGAATTATAACGCTCTTTAACATCTCAAATGTTCTGAACTGTCGAGACAATTGTTAGGCACATACTTCTGAAGTTTTATCGCACAGAAAAATACTAAGTAGCTAAGAAAAATATATACTGTACGATAAGTTACCCCCTCCCCCATGGTTCACTCTACAATTCTCAAAAAAGAAATTCAAAATAATAATATGCTGGGACTTTACAAAGACACAGAATCTTGCATAATCTGATCTAGCATAAGTGAACCAGGGTACAGGTAAGTCAAATAAGGGTTCAAAAGAACAATCACTAACCATATCAAGCTAACAGACTAACGTCGCTAGATGATATCAATATAAAAATTACCTTGATTGTAAAGACAAATGAAAGATCATCTTTTCCTAAATGCTCCTGTAGAGAATAACAGCAACAAAAAAAAAAAGAATAAATATTATCTTTGGTTGCAAAGGTGTTAAGTGCTCAATGGAAGGTTAATTATACAATAAAAATTGGAATGAGCAAGGCTTCTTTGCAACAAAAATGAAAGATCATAAAATGTAGACCTTGTCAATATTTCTCTACATATGCATGCCATAGCACTTAGACTAAGTAATAATTATGCTTACATAGTATGAATTTATTATCTAAAACACTAGATGATAAATTGCTTTAACTAGCTTGTAAAAGAGCAAAAACATTTTTTTTCATGAAAAAGAACTGAGATCGATGTGGCATACCTGTCCATAGACAAGTTCATTTAGTTCACTTAGAGATGGAGTCCTCTCCAACAGCCATGCCTGTAAATCAGCACTTAAACAAATGAAACAGTTAGTGGGAAATCAGATTTTATAACTTAACTAGAACCATTGTTTTATCAAAACTGTTATTTTTATCTTAGTAACAAAATGCCAAATTCTACCAAAAATAAAAGATGGAAAAAATTTATTTACCATTAAGAAATCATATAAATTAAAGGCAATAATATCAGTCAATCCTAATAAGCAATTAGGATTGTGAAGGCAACTGCATCTTAAATTTCCTTGCCTCTCTCTTGCCATATTATCATAATATTGAATAAGCAATTACTGTTAAGTTGCTCTTACTTGTCACATACGGGAATGATATAAATTAAGTTCATATGCTGCAATGTAATGATAAAAAAGATAACAGAAATTTGTAACTCCAAGATAAATCAAACAATTTATTCATTGAGAAATCAAATAATTTTGTCATTTATATATCATGGAAAGGGCAAGAGCAACATGCTATAGCAAACAATTTAGTAGGGCCAATTTAGTAGCTCCAAATGCGAACAATGGAAAGCTATAGCAAACAATTGTAAGGTAGCATTTAAAAAAGAGAAAAAAATTCACAGCTCTGAGTATGTAACATAGCATCAACAGACCTTAACACCTTCAGGAAAGCAAAAGGGAGCTAAATCCTTCATACGCATTGTTAGTTTCTTTGCAGGAGGATATTTGAACAGTAACTGCATGTTTGCAAAAAGGTATCACTATCAGCTACAAAGAAGCTACCGATACATAGCAATAAACTAAATTGTAAATATAAATAAGGAGGAGTCAGTTACAGTTTGTTTGCTAGGAAATTTTATGATAAAATTATTTAATTGCATTGATTATTTGTATGGTCACTCAAATAATTCCTGTTCACCATCAAAATACAGATATAATATTCTGTTTCTGATATGCAGAGAGACTGGACAGTCAGTTATCTCTTTTATGCTATGTTTCCTTCTATTTCCTCTGTTTTGGAGGATACCTTATCCTTCCCTTAATTGTATTTTCTTTCTTGGTTAAATTAGTTTATTGGTCCACTAATTTATTTTTTAGGTTAGATTTGATCCTCTAATTTTTTGGGATTCAATTTGGTCCTCTAATTTTTAAAATCGATTCAATTTAATCCTGCCGTCTAAATTGGACCAACAATATTAAAAAATTGCATTTTGTAACTACTTGAAACCACTTAGTGACGGTTTTAAACCGCCACAAATGCACATTTAGATGGTAGGACCAAATTGAACTGATTTTCGAAATTAGAGGACTAAATTGAACAAAAAAAAAATAGAGGACTAAATTGAACCTGAAAAAAATGAGGATCAAATCGAATATAAAAAATACATTAGAGAACCAAAAAACTAATTTAACCTTCTTTCTTTTCTCTCATAAGATTTCCTTTTCAAAACAAATATACATGTTGAAAGGAATCTCATGGTATATAATATTCTTAAAATTTTGGTTTTTGACTGAGCCTAATGGCATCATCATGTGACCGATGTGGATAACCTCATCCAGTGGGATAAAGCTATTGCTTAATAAAATGAATGTGTTATTGATATCTAACAAACCTGAGGTTCCAAAGTTGGTTCTGGTGGCCTTTGTTGCTGTAACATTTTGTAATCTAGAAATTCAGGTTTTTCCTTTTCCCACTTTTTCCTTCGTGCAAATGCATGCTCCACGTCTTCCAAATTAGCATCTGGATGCAGCCCCACAATCACAAAATGTTCAAAGAGCGATGTTGGCTCCTTATAATGTACACAACCCTACAGTAATATTCACAGTGGCTTACTTATACAAAATGATAAGCTTACATTTCTGACAAATATGTGTATGGTACATAAAGACACCTCCTAAAAGTTAATGCAATAATGCATCATTGTTAACATTCCAAGTCTACATGAAGAACCTTCAAAATAACTTTTAGCATTAACAACAGTATAGCCATTACTCATAAACCAGTATGGCATGGTTAAGCATACGAATATAAGAACAATCAAAACCCTCGATGGCTCAATGCTCATGCTCTAATTTCTTTCTGACAGGGCTAGATTATATAGAGAGACAACTGCTACCAATTCCTTTAGGTGACGTATATTTGACATCAAAAGATTGCATGCAGAAATATTATATTTTTTGAAAACATGCAAAAGAATTCAAAGAATAGTTAAATTCTAGAGGACAAAGAAGTTGTCTAAACCAAGTAGTAGATTTTGTTGATTAAACAATGAAGAACAAGTAATTGAAGGGAGGAAACTGATTTTCTAATCTGAGGTGAAACATGAAGTAACACGAGTTATTGAAATTTATCATCATTGATAGCACTGTACTACTGTATTGTTCAATATAGAACATAACTAAATTAAATTCCTTTACTATTTGCAGATCAGTCAGGCAAGGAATATTATCAAAAGTAAATATAGCACATGAAGGGATTCTAAAAATTGAATACCAGACTTCTAGGATGAAGCCGATACCACTGCCGTTTCTGGTTCGCCATGACCTCAGGGTTGAAACTCGCCGGGGAAACTTCTTCGCGGAATCTGCCACCCCACCGCCAAGCCTTATTCACATGAGATCTTAATTTCTGAAAGCTATTAGTACGCTCAACTCCTCTAGTAACAAGTTCACTTTGACTTCGTCTATGTGCACCAGGCACCATTTGTGATTTGCTTGACCCACCACCAGAATACATATTGTGAAATGCTTCCCCAGCAACTCTGAATGCCCCCTCAGATAACTGCTGCAGGACCCGCATTGGCGATATGGGCCTATCCTCATGAGGTTCAGCCTCTTCTTTTGAGTCCATATTGATATGCACCTAGCTCATCATGCTCTCAATTTTCAGTTCAATAATCAATTGCACCCTCCACACCATTTCTCTACCACCAACCTTTTGGATCATTCCACTGAATTTGATGATTCTACCACATTCTGATTACAATGAGAAGACCCCAGATGGAAATTACCACCAATTTTATTCCAGGGATCCTCCTTTCTCAAAAAATATATATATATATATATATATATATATTTTATACGACTTAACGATCAAAGATTCGCGTGATACTTCTGGGCAGTTAGATTCCACCTTTTAATTATTTTTTTCTTTCAAACTTTTTCACCCGAACAATAATGGGCACCAGCCTGGTTCTAAAACAAAGAACAGTATTATTCTCATTAATGATGGAACTGCCAATATTCTCATTAATGGCAAAAGAATGCGCAGAATGAAAGAGGCAAATCAAAAAGCATAGCCCTCCATATTGCTTGTAACGGAAACAAGAGTGAGTAAATGCATGGAAATTCAAAGGGCAGAATCAATATTGCAGGTGTTTTTGGTGTGACAAACACGCATGTACCTGTGTTTTCGTGGTTCCTGAGGCTCGGTCCTTGTCCTAGACAAAACACAGCGAGAGAGAGGGGAGAGAGAGAAGAGCTGCTAAATATAGAAAATGGAAGAGAAAGGAAGGAGACGGTTAAGTTAGTGGAGGATGAAAGAAAGAACCTTTGGAATTTAAACAAAAAACAGAATGAAAAAAAAAAAAAAAAACTACTCGTGTCATGTCAATAAAAACACATAACAATAAGTCAATAACATAACATAATACTAACATAGGAGAATATATTTACGAGGATGACCCTCAACTTGCATTAATTGTGATCGCACACTGCTCCATTTGTTTCCCAGTTTTGCCAAACTTGTCGGGGCTGTTTTAGAAATCCCCGAGCACGCAAGCCAACTTTAATTAATTCATCGGACCAAGTATTATGGTCACTGCATGTGCATGATAATAAAGGATTTTCTTTTTGGGTGTGATAAACGATTTAAATCTTCGAAGGTAAGAAAAGATAAAAATAAGATTAGAAAATCTATGATTTATTATACTATGTTTAGCACCTATCTTTGAGAGTATAATATTTGGACAAAATCAAGATCGTATGATATGGTTGATAGATAATTTGATGTTTTTAAACACATGATTAAGGATTTGGTTTCTTACTTGTGTATTTGAAAAAAAATTTTTGCGGAGAGAGATTAACTCCTTAAATAAATTTCAATATCTCCTATTATTAGTATTTGACCTTTGACCTAAGAATATCTAGTTCGTCCAAAAAAAATATATTTGGACAAAATCTCTTCTTTCTCACAAATTGAATTAGTGGTGCATCTATAAAGATTTTGATGCTCAAATACAGAATATGATTAGAAGGTAAAAATTTGAAGTAGCACCTTAGGTCTTTTTAAATGATCATTCTGTATTATATCATATTTTTCTACTTACATGAAGTGGCGAGAAATGTTTATCAGGATAAATATTGTAAAGGTTGTTTACCTTTAATTAATTTTTGGTTGTGACTACAATGAAGTTCATCCTCCATCGGAAGGTTCTTGCCATATAATTTTGGAGCCTAATTATTGGGTTTTGGTTATTGGATGAACACATTAGCTTAATTTTATTAATTGGGTGCAAATTATGAATTTTTCATCTCTCTAACAGATCATCATAACTCATAAAAGGTACATATTATTGAGACTGTTTCATAGAACTTTGTTCAATATTATCTTATCAAAGTTCCAAATTTACTTTTTGAACAACTGGTAGATTTATTCACTTATAATCTTAAAATTAAGAGATAATATATATATATATATATATATATGTGTATATATATATATATTACAAAGTGTATATGAAATGTATGTGTTAAATTTCAAGAACAATAAATAAGTGTTCAGGAAAAAAATCTATGTATAATAACTAAAAAGAAGTTACAATATCCATTTATTTAAATTTAGTTTGAAAATTTGTCATACAAACAATTTAAAAAAATAGAAAAACTTATTCATTTAGTCCTTATAATTATACAAACTTTACCTTATAATTTTTACACTTAATAAATTTTCCTTTTCTTATTCTTATACAACACTTTTGGTTCTTTTAGTCCCTAGCGTTACAAAATGACAAAGATGAAAAGGTAAATTGTGTGAAATGTTAAGGAGAAAAAAAATCTATAAATGTTTGATTAGGGACTAAAATAAATTATTTTAAGTGCAGATACTAAAAAAAGTAAAATTTAGGTAACTATAGGAATCAAATGAGTAATTTTTGTAAAATAAAAGTAAGGGCATGCACAATTTTTATCAGCCTATGTGTACTTCTAAATATTTACATTGTAAAATAAAAGTTGTTTCCTCTTATTTTAAAACTCTTCACTCTTAAAGAAAATCAGGCATTTCAATTTTTCATATAGAGTTGTTTCTTAGAAAAACTAATAAATTATTAGCTTTTTAAATTATTCTGGTACTATAATAATAATAATAAATTACAAAGATACCCCTCAATTTTATTCTAATTACACATACACGTCTTTTTTTTTATTTGACCTTACAGGAATAATCCTTAACTTTTGGCTATTAGTTACACTTGGCAGTTGGCACCCCTAATCCCTTCATTCCAACATATAATGTGTTGGGTACGTCTTTTAATGAATTTTTTTTTTTTTTTTTTGTGTCTAAAATCCTTATCTTCTTTGGACACGGATCTGGAAAAAAAAATTGCAGCAAAGAACAAGTTCAAGTTCAAACCAAATTCAACTTCATGAAAAAAATAAAAATTTCAGCAATAACAAGTTCAAACCAATCTTTCCTATTTCAACTTCCAGCAATCATTCATTATTCAACAATCCAAATAAACACTAATAGAATTAATCCAAGATCAAATTCAGAACCAATACAATACATCTTTACGGTGAATCCAAAGAAATTTATTAAATTCACAAGTTCCTCACAAACATGGAACTGATAGATCCCATTCCCAATTTTTTTTTTCTTTTTCAAATTCACCAATTGTCACTCTCATTGACTGATAGATCCAATTCATTTCAGCATCTCAATTACACAACGATTCAAAGGAGGAACAAAGCAAGCAACCAACAAAATATAGAACCAACTAACGTAATTTCAATAGCATATATTCTTTTTCATTTTAATATCGAAACATGAGCATTCTGGAGAATGTTGTTGTCTTGCTTCTGGATGCAGCAGAAGGAGCCCAAGAAGAACCTTCCGTCTTTGATCCCCACAAGAATTTGCCGAAACAGAAGCTTCCATGAATCCTTCCAAACCCACTCCATCTCTTATCTCAAATGCAAAACTTCAACCCATCTTCCACCGGAGCAGCCACCCCTACGCACTGCCGCAACTTTCTTCCGGCGCGTGAGCTGGCGGCGCATGATGTTGTGCGTGTGGATCCGAGGACCCCGACCCAGTTGGCTGAGCGGACCTAGGTGTCGGCGACGCAGCCGCCGAGGACGTAGATCTTATCGGCGGGGAAGGACGCCAACGGCGGCGAACTCGCGGGCGACACACATGGGGGTCGTGGAGCCACCGGTAGAAGCAACAGTCAGGTGAAGCTGCAGATAGCAGCATATTGAAAGGGTTTCTAAAAAGAAATAAAATTAACGGAAGGAGATTTCAAAGAAATGTCTGAAAAAAGAAAAGATCTCAATAGAAATAATTAACTGTAATTTGCTCTAATAATAATAATAATATATGAAAATATAATATAAATCCCTTGGTAACTTACAAATAAAAAAGAAAACACGGTAAATGCAGGGTGGAAGTTTTTCTTTTAAAAAAAATCAACTTAAATAAAATTAAAATATTAATAAAAGTTATAAATGAGCCTGTACGACACACTCAAGCCCACATAGGTACACAGGGGCTCACCTATTATCATTTATCTTTATAATAAAATTACACTAATACAGACTAGTCGTTAGCATTCGATAGAGAATAAAGAGACAGAGAGTGTAAACCTAAGCAATAATCGATTATGTGCTTGTTTGAATTTGGGTTCTTGCGATCTTGTCGACCCTTTGTCTCTCTCGTTTTCTTTCCATTTCTTTCAATTTCGGTTTGTGTCGTTCGATAGAGACTAGAGAGAAAGAGAGAGTGAACCTAAGCAAGAATCAACGGTGCGCTGGTCGAAATTTTTCTTGTGATCTTTTTGACCCTTTATCTTTCTCGTTTTCTTTTTGTTTCTTTCAATTTGGGTTGGTTTTGTTTGATTAGAGTTTAGAGAGAAAGAGAGAGTAAAATTTGAATCACATGGCATCGCTTGTCTGAATTTGGGTTCTTGTGATATATCAAGCTCACTCCCTCTGGTTCTATTATCTTTGAATTTCTTTATAATTTGATTTGGGGAAAACATTGTCTTCGTTGAGCAAACGTCAGTATGTCGTAAAATCATGTTTGGCACAAATGTTTTATAGCAGTGTTTTCGTTTGCGATAGTAATATAATATTTTTTCCTTGTTGATTATTCAACAACACTCAATTTTTCATGAGCGACAGAATGACTCTAAATTTTGTGGTTAGACAAATTCTTTATTTCAAAAATTTGTTTAAAAGTGATCCTTGGAAACCCTAATGACCCTTGGTGATCCTAATTGGAGTTATGATTTTAACTTTTATTCATAATTTTGAATAGAATTTCAAATTCTTTATAAATTCAAGAATGATCTCTTTGATCGTATTTGAAATTAAAATTTTCATATTTGTTCATAATTTTGAACAGATTTTAGAATTCTTTGTAAATTAAAAAATATCCTAAGTAACCCTAATTGGAGTTATGATGTCAATTATTGTTCATAATTTTGAATAGAATGTTGAATTCTTTGTGAATTCGAGAATGACCTTTAGAGGCCCTAACTGAAGCTATGATTTGAACTTTTTTTTCATAATTTTGAACAAAATTTGGAATTCTTTGTGAATTCAAGAATGACTCTGAGTGATTCTAATTAATCGAAATTATGACATGAACTTTTGAGCATAATTTGAACAAAATTTGGAATTCTTGATGAATTCAAAATACTGACCTTCAATAACCCCAATCAAAACTATAATGTGAAATTTGTTCATAATTTTGAACAAAATTTGGAATTCTTGATGAATTCAAAATACTGACCTTCAATAAACCTAATCAAAACTATAATGTAAAATTTGTTCATAATTTTGAACAAAATTTTGAATTTGTTATGAATTCAAAATTGATTCCCGGTGTCCCAACTGGTGAACCTAATCATAATTGTAAGGTGGAATTTTGAACAAATTTTTTAGCTTTTATGACTGTTAGTGACCCTCTATCTATGAACTTAATTCAAACTGAAATGTGACTCTTGACTACCCAAATGACCTCTATGATCCTAATCGAAACTATAATGTGAAATTTTGCCCATAATTTTGTATTGGATTTGGTGTCCCTTAATACAATTCAATTCTTTAATTTGATATTTTAAATCCTGATAAGATATTTGACGACTCTCAATGACGCTAAATGCAATATTTGATGCAAAATCCCTTCTTATAATATGAATTTTTTGTTCAGAATTTTGAATCGGAATCGATGACCCGTAGATTCCAGGATGACATACTTAGTTTTGATGAACTTAAATTTAAGAAAAAACAAGAGGTCAGCAATTTCAGTTTGTCTGTGGGATAATTAACTCAATCATCAAGATGTTGTATGATCAATGAGTATCATTATATGCTTAAAGTGCATTTCCTCATTATAAGTAGAATGACTGAACTCTTGATTTAAATGGAGTATCATATCCAATTCTTCTAAGTCTATTGAATCTATATCACGAATTTTATATTTTCAAGAAGAAACAGCAGTGAAAATTTCCCCTTAAAAGAGATTTATGTTTGAATCACCTCAACAGTTAAAACACGTTACAATTGTGTCCCTGTTGATAGTAGATAGCTTATTTTGGTAATAATTTTGTGTAGATATTCACGTCCCTCAGCTATCGTCTTATTAGCTTTGCATTCCATAGGAGTTGTAATTAGATCTTTATTCATCATGCAAAATGGGATATGGTATTTTGATGACAGGTTGTCCCAACTAATCCCTGTGATCTCCAATGTTGATGACACTATTGCCAACAGATGGTGCTTGAAATATGGCCTTTATCGTGCCATTTGCTAGAAACGGTAAACTTGACAAAAAACTTTTTTAAAAATCTTTACCCACTTTAGCATATCACTGAAACATATATATAAAATAGCCATGTCATTTCAATCATAAAAATATTAAAAGAAAATAAAAAGAAAAACACTCTTAATTTTTTTCTTCTTCCAAGATATGCTTGTAATTCTATGTTCTGTAACAAGAAGAATACTATATATTCTTATATATTGTTTAAATTATAGGAAATATATGAATAAGGTTGACTTTTGTGATGATTGAAGAAAAAAAAAAAGGAGGAGAGAGGGCTCCTCGATTCAAATTTCTCCCTTTAACATATTAATAAATTAATAATTAATATTTATTGATAAAAAATTATGTAAATTATCAATTATGTATTTATGTTTTGAAATCAGCATATGTCTTGTGAGATGTTTTAATTTGATTATGATATAAAACTAATTTGAATCAAAATAGATACTTGTTTTATTAATTTGAATATTTAAATCATGAAAAATACTTGTAAAATTTAACTTAATAACCATAATTATATATTTTATGAATTAAAAATAAAATAGAATAAAATAGATCGGAATTATTTAACAAAAACTTAATTTAAGGTAATAGATGTAATTAATTAGTATTTAAGGTAACATCGACCGTTATTCATTCTATTTCTCTGTCTAAAAGTGACTACAATTTTATTTTTTTTTTCTTTTCAAAAAATTTATATTGACTGATGTTTTTCTTTTTCATTTTACCTTTTAATAAATGTTACTGTATTGAAAGATTTAATAATATATTTATTAAAATTAAGAAAGAGAATAATGATATTTTAGTGTTGCGCTCACGGCAAGTATACCAGTCGTACAAGTAGTAGAATAAATAAGAAAGGGATTTGTCGTTCCCAACGAGGATTGCTTGGCCAAATAAACTATAATTTCGATCGATAAGTTGGATACCAAAATAAGGAAAGTAATGTTGTGGTTGTGTGTGTGTGAATCGATTGAATGGAATTAAAACTAAAAGCAAGCGGAATTTAATATCAAGGTAATTTAGAAAATAACAATTTGTAAGAAAATGTAGCTAGGGCAACCCACACTCAATGTGCCTCTCTATGAAATGATATCAAGTACTATGTTCTATTATCCAAGCTATTCAACTAATGTGTTCTTCTAATATTGACTAAGCTTTGATGTCTCTTCCACTTAGTTCTTTAACTCACCATCCAACCCTAATCTCTTAGTGATCTTAAGCAAGTTAAGCATTAAGCAAACACATACAAGTAAAGTTGCAAGCACTCACCCCTATTCCTAGGTAGTGTTAGCAAGTTATCACACTTAGGTCTGAAACTAAAGCCCCAACATGTCTATTGTGAACTTAAGTTCTAAGCTTTTACCTAGGTTAGCTAAGTCTAGGCAAGAGAAGGAAGAGAAGTACAAAATGCAATAAAATAGCTTGTAATAAATGAACAATAGCATTCAATACATCCAAATGAGATTTACATTAAGTGCTTTGACCCTAACCACAATAAATGCTCAGCCAAACCTCATAGTGGGTGGTTGAGTTACAAAAAGAAACATTCCTAGCTGAAGCAAGAAGGAAGAAAATGAAGGAGGAACCCCACCTTGGTCTTCAACCTCCAACCCTAAACTAAGAGTGCCCAAAGCTTCTAAACCCTAAGGTGCTGTTTTCTCCCTCCAAAAAAATCGTGTTTTGAAGACTGAGGCTGAGGGTATTAATAAGGTAGTAGATGAAACTCCCAAATTGCCCTTGAAAACCTTCAGAAATCACAATCTGCAGAGTCCCACGCCTGGGGCGTGGCTTCCCACGCCTGGAGCGTGGCATTCCAGACAAAATGGCATATGGAGGCACCTTCCCACGCCTGGGGCGTGGACTTCCAGCCAGAATTGCAAAACAAGGCCTCTACCCACGCTTGGGGCGTGGGACTTCAAGCTGGAGGCGTGGATGTCCAGAACTTCCAAAATTGGCTTGAATTGGATGATTTCCTGCTTAGAAAACGGTTCAAATTAGCACAACACTTGAAAGGAATGGAATCATCAACAATTATCATGATTATGTGCAATTCTAAGCTATTTATCAATGATTCTGGGCTTTTAGAAGCTTGGAAAGGACCATATGCTGGATGCATATCAAACAATTCCCAGATTTAAACATTGTTGTCCTCAGCAATGAACAAAAGGTTTGAATGGGAAGTCTGGATCAAGTCTTTAGTGATGACTTGCATAAAACAAGCTTCAAGTAGAGAATGCTACAAATGACTGCTTCACAATCAACTTCAGACAAAGCTTTTCAAATCCATCAAACAATGAGTCCTAACTTGAATACCCCTCACAGATGAAAATTTCACTCAGCACTCCAGTGTTTGGGGTATTATAAACTCTCAGTCCATCACTGTTCTAGCATTACTATAAACTTGATCTTATTCTCTAGTTCCTAAAGATAAGAAACACAGACACATGCAAAGTTGATCAAAAGGTCTTGAAAGGTTGTAACTTGGCTTGGCTAAAAAGGTAGACAATTTTTGGGAAGTGACTAATTAATAATTGAGATTGGAATAGCATCAACTTCTCAATTCATTCAGATTTTCATTCATTTCATTTCACTACCTCTTTTAGCATTTCTTTTTCTTTTTCATTTCCCTTTTTATTCTTGAATTTTTTTTTCCTTTTTACTTTCAATTCATTTCAGCCCAACTTTTGATTTTTCTTTTTCCATTTCTAATACCTTTCACTTGAATTCTTTTCTTTCAACCACAATTCACACAATTCACATTTGCATTCCAATCTCAATCAAGGTGAGGTTATGTTAGTGGTTTACATTGATTCTTTTCTCAGGTGTTTGAACAATCAAGTTTCAGGCTCAAGGGGCTAACAAGGGATTAAAATTTTCAGGGAAAGCTATTTGGCTTAAGCTTAAAAGAATAAAGTTGCCTTTATCACATCAAATTATGCACGCATCAGAGAGAAACAGATCAAATTCTAGTGTACTATCACAGTGAGACATCCCTCAAAAGAAATTAACTGTATAGGCACAATCCTCACTGGTTATGGTCTCAAGTTGGACTCGTGATGATTTCAAATCAAACTTGTTTTCCATTTCAAAATGAAACTCAGTCATACAAGCATTCAACTCAACTCATGTTCTATACAAAATCAATCCAGAATTCATATCACCAAAGCTTCCCAAAATGTCAACACATTCACTGATTTGACAATTCTAAATCTGAGTCATGTTATGCTTTAGCAAAGTTCTGAAGTAAAAACTAAACCCTAAATCAATTTTTGTATTCCTGTACTGATTAACAAAAAGAAAAGGTAAGTAATTCTGCCTGTACCATGTCTGTTCATAATTCACAAAAAGAACTATTCACCAAAAAGAGATTCATCATTCACAAAAAGAATTTTGTTCCAAAAAGAATTCCAGACTTCCTTTGTTCTCAACATCATTAATTTCCTCAAATAACGCATACCCCAATTCCCAGATTTAATTTTTGCTGTCCCCAGCAAATAATTAAGTACTAGGTATGGAAGAAAACAAAATAAGTAGGCGTTATTTGAGGACACAAGATAAACAGAACATCAGCCTAATATATATCCAAAATATGTACCAACATCAATGCAATTTTCATAAAATTGATAAATGAAACATAGTGCAGGGAGAGCTAACCAAAGAGCTCAGCAAAAGGTACTGATAAGTCTAAAATGCAGAAACACATGCACCAACGGTTCACAAAAGGTGCTCAACAGTCTAAACTAACTAGATGAAAGCATAAAAACAGAAAGTAACATAAGCATAAATAAAGATAGAGAAAAGAAGGATCCAAGTCAGTGTGGCTGGTCATCCTCCATGGCTTCAGGTGCGGCTGGAGGTGAGGAAGGATAGGCAAAAGTAAGTGCAGGGGACTGTGGTTGAAACTCTGAAGGGTCAATAGTGAGCTTGCGACAGATGGCCTCAAGCATGCGCTGTTGGGCTTCAAGCATCACTTGTTGAGTGTCTAATTTGGCCTGCATCTGCAAATAGCTGACAGAATCTTCATAAATGTGCTCCCGAGAAGGTGCATGGCTGGAAGAAGAAGCGTGTGCTCGCGGTGGAGGAGAAGCAGCTCGTGGTGGAGGCCGAGGAATCTCGTAATGAGGTTCCCCTAGACCTTCGCGCGGTGGATGCAAGGGCTTCTTGCGTCCATTTCCTCTTGGGATAGCTCAGCATTGCGAAGAAGCTGCTCTTGAAGCATGTGCTTCACAGACTCCATATAAGTATGGCGGGTCAGAGGCGGGCCAGGAAGCACATCCTTTGGTTCATCTTCAGGAATATCTAACCCTGCATGCATACATAAATGAGAAATAAGTGATGAGTGAGCCAGTTGGAAGCGGCTGCCGCTAGCAAGTGCCATGTGGAGAATCCTGTTGGAGAGAATGGCCGCAATATTGAGATTTTGCTCCCCCATTAGTGTGTACAACAAACATGTCCGCTCCACATTGACGTCCGAGGTGTTGGTCGAGGGAATGATAGTATGATTGACGAATTGGTGCCAAAAATCAGCCTCCGGGTTAAGCTCTTGGCGCTTCAGCTTTTCTGGGATGCCCTCCATACCGGCCTTCATTATCCACGAAGAGAACCTCATGGTGACACCTCGACGAAGCTCATCAGCCAACAGAGGCATATCATCTCTATACAAGGCTTTGCCGGTGCCCGGAATGGGTTGCATCCTTTCGAAGCGGGTGGCAAAGCCACAACTGTAGAGGCTAAGGAAGGAGGTCTGGAGGAAACTCTCGATGAATTTGGCGTCAAAGGGAACCTTGACGCCTCGCACCCAGCTACGCCGACGGTCTGCCACCGTCTCTCGATCCACATTGGCCAAGAATTCCTTGAGAATAGAGCTTGAGCTGGGTTCTGGAAAACTGACCAAAGTCTGCCATTGACGCCTGGTAATCACTTCCAAGATGGGAGACTCTGCTGGAAAAGCTTCCCAAGCGATGCTCTTTTCCGGAATGATTTTCTTTGGCAAGTACCAGTTGTCAAATCTAGCTTGATGTTCCGGTGTGCGGAAGCGGCCGTCATCAAAATCAGCGGTGCGGGGGCGTTTGCTGCTAGCCCCAGTGTGGGCCTTTTGCTTACCCTTGTCAACTTGCTTCCCCTGAAACTCAGAAAATCCAAACATACCACAGGGCTTCCATCAGCTTAATCAAAAACAGAAAGATACAAGATGGAATAGCCACGATTCCCAGATTTAAATACAACCATATCATCAATAATTGTATTCTAATCATTACAATGGGTTGCAACAAATCAACCATGCCCAACGGAGCAAAGATTCAAATGTACATTAAGGTTAAGGAGCATGGAATTCCCAGATTTAAATCACAAAATACCCCTCACAAAGCCCTTCAAAGCAAGTAATCGAGCCAGTGGTTACATGCACAAAAGGTGGAGCAGGATATGTTCCAATAGCATAGTTCAACAATGGTACTTATGCATGCAGTAGTTCATCTCATGGTTATAGGTTTTCATTCATGGACTCAAGGTAACATGCTAAACAGTGAATAATCACGAAAACATAAAAGCCCTAGATACCTTGACTTATGTAACCAAAAAGTCTCAACATTTCATTACAATGCTAGCATCAAATTCAGTCTATCCCAATAAAGCCCTTGCTATTAGTGAAAGCATGTCAAACTGGTGAACCCAATCAAGGAAATAACAAAGCCATGCAACCAGAAACATCATTCATTGAAACACAAACGTAGAAGTAGGACAGCCCATCCACGCCCCCAGCGTGGGGCTCCACGCCCCAGGCGTGGGCTGGGAAAAACTGCAAAAAGCTGCATACACTGAGGTATCCAAGTGGAGCCCCTCCCATGGTGTTCTGAAGCAATAGAGCAACACAAATAATGAATGGCTTACCTTATCACGAGCCATTGTCTTGACTAGGAATGAGAATGCAAGGCATAAAATGAAAACCAAAGAGAGCAGTGACCAAGCACAACGAAATGGACAGAGAGAATAGGGTTGATGAGTGAGAATGTGAAGGTTTAAAAAAAAAAAAAACGGAAGAGAGAATGAAAGCAGTTATGAGGAGTTAATGGAGGTTTGGGAGTTTAGGGGTTAGGGTGATGGGAGTTAGTGAGGGTTAATGGGAGTTAGGGGAAATGGAACGGTGAAAGGTTTTGAGACTGCCAGCAAGGGTTCGAAATTTGAATTTTAAAAGCTTGCCTGAAGATGCCACGTCCCAGGCGTGGGGTTCCACGCCCCAGGCGTGGATGGACAGAGAAATTGAGCTTTCTGGGGGAGAAGCCACGCTCCAGGTGTGAATATCCACGCCCAAAGCGTGGAGAGGCAGAGAAAATTGACCTTTGGTTAAGGTTTCCACGCCCCAGGCGTGGAATTTCACGCTGAAGGCGTGGAATGCAGGGCACAGAAGCTTCATTGTCTTGTTGAGCCAGCTATACCATTTCAAATTAGAGCATGCCTTGAATTAAAAATTGGGAAATGCACACCAACAAGCATGATTAACTTTGGATTATGTCAAAACATGTGCAAGGAAGGAATTGGATAATTCAAGCCTAAGAAAGGTAGCACAAACACAAAAGCACCAAGGCAATAGTTTATGATATCAATCACAATTGAATTTAAGGCTTAGTCACAACATCCTTCAACAATGGAATTACCAAAGCTAAAGATTACATCAACCCAAGCAAGCATAGATAACCACTAAATGGATAATGATGATGAACGATCAACATGAATCCAAGTTATAAAGCAAGGATATGAAATGGTTGCATAGCACAATCAATTAATCAAGAATGGACAGAATTCTCAAAGAATTTGCCATGATTCCAGATTTATGGATGAAAACTGGGGAAGCTAATAGGTTCAACCATATATCAACACTGAAAACATTGATCAAGAATCCAAACCACTGAAGAACAAAAAGACATACATGCTCAAAATAGTAGTGGTTAGCATCAGATAATGGCCTATACCAGTTAAAACACCATCCAAAATTAACCACCATTACCACATTAAGAACTAATTATGCAGACCATAAAACCATTGAACTTGCCATGAACAGCTCAAAATAGTGAATCATGCATAAAACCGCAAGTCAATTACCCCATCAGCATACAAGTGCACTATGAAACATCCCCACTACAAAACTCATTTAATCATAATCAGTCCATTAATGGTCCAACTTGAGAAAATTACAAAGGAAAACACAATTAGAACAACACTACTTAACTCCTAAACCCAAATTAAACAGCACAACTCAAAGAAAACATTACCCTACTCCTATGGATACATAAACAAGGATTAGCATAAACATAACTACAAAACACATTGAGGTGCCTCTCACAAGCGCTTGTTTAACGTCGCGAGCCTGACGGTTAATCCTCTAAGGATTAGGAGAGCTCAAATGAATTGCTGAAGTATCCCTATCAATGGAACCACCATTGTAGGGCTTCAGCCTCCAGCCATTAACCTTGAAAGGTTGGTTAGAGTCAAGAGGAGAAATTTCTATGGTACCATAAGGAAAAACCTTTGTCACCACAAATGGACCAGACCATCTAGACTTGAGTTTACCTGGAAACAACCGCAAACGCGAGTTGTACAATAATACCTGTTGACCTGGAACAAACTCTTTGTGGTGGATGTGCTTGTCGTGCCATTTCTTGGTCTTCTCCTTGTAAAGCTTGGCATTCTCATATGCAGCAAGTCGGAATTCATCAAGTTCATTCAGCTGCAACAACCTCTTCTCAGTAGCCTTGGAGAGCTCAAAATTGAGGAACTTGGTGGCCCACATTGCCTTATATTCCAATTCTACCGGAAGATGACAAGATTTCCCATACACCAACTGATATGGAGACATTCCAATTGGTGTCTTAAAAGCTGTCCGGTAGGCCCACAAAGCATCATCTAGCTTCTTTGACCAATCTTTCCGTGAGCTCCCAACAGTCTTCTCTAAGATTCTCTTCAATTCTCTGTTAGAGACCTCAACTTGGCCACTGGTTTGTGGGTGATAAGGTGTGGCCACCTTATGGGTTACCCCATACTTACTGAGCAAACTTTCAATATTCTTGTTGCAAAAATGCGTGCCCCCATCACTGATTATGGCCCTTGGAACTCCAAAACGAGTGAATATGTTCTTCCGCAAGAATTTTGCAACCACTCGGGCATCATTTGTAGGTAAGGCTGCAGCTTCCACCCACTTTGACACATAATCAACAGCCACCAAGATGTATTGGTTAGAATATGACTTGGGAAAGGGTCCCATGAAGTCAATCCCCCAAACATCAAATAATTCCACTTCAAGAATATTGTTGAGAGGCATCTCGTCTTTACGGGATATGTTACCCGTTCTTTGGCATCTATCACAGCTCTCCACAAATTCTTTGGCATCCTTGAAGATGGTGGGCCAATAGTAGCCACTTTGCAACACCTTGTGAGCTGTTCTATTTCCTCCAAAGTGGCCTCCATAAGCCGAAGCGTGGCAATGCCACAACACCTTAGGCACTTCAAATTCAGCAATGCATCTCCGGATGACTCCATCAGCACACTGGAAGTAGAGGAATGGATTATCCCAGTGATATCTCCTTGCATCATGCAGAAATTTCTTCTTTTGTTGCCATGTCAAGTCCTCTGGGATTACACCAACGGCCTTATAATTGGCCATATCAGCAAACCATGGTGTAGCATTGATGGCCATCATTTGTTCATCTGGAAAAGACTCATTAATCACCAATTCTGGCCCATCTTGCAGATTTGTGGCTTGAATCCTCGACAAATGATCTGCTACCTTGTTCTCAACCCCTGCTTTATCTCTTATCTCAAGATCAAATTCTTGAAACAATAGCATCCAACGCAACAGCCTTGGCTTAGCATCCTGCTTTGTCAACAAGTACTTAAGAGCAGCATGGTCAGTGAAAACAATAACCTTGGACCCAATCAAATAAGGCCTAAACTTATCCAATGCATACACTACTGCTAACATTTCTTTTTCAGTTGTGGCATAGTTAATCTGTGCCTCATTTAAAACCTTGCTAGCATAGTATATGACATGTAAAAGCTTATCCTTACGTTGTCCAAGGACAGCCCCAATAGCATAAGCGCTTGCATCGCACATTAACTCAAATGGTAAGTTCCAATCGGGGGCTGTAAGGACGGGTGCAGTTGTGAGCTTTTCTTTTAAAACATTGAAAGCATTAAGACAAGCCTCATCAAAAACAAAATTAGATTCTTTAGTCAATAGTTGGCTAAGAGGTCTAGCAATTTTTGAAAAATCCTTTATGAACCTCCTATAGAAGCCGGCGTGGCCTAAAAAGCTACGCACACTATTGACATTTGTGGGAGGTGGCAATTTTTCAATCAACATAAGCTTGGCCTCATCTACCTCAATTCCTTTAGAGGAGATTTTGTGGCCCAAAACAATGCCATCCCGTACCATGAAATGGCACTTCTCCCAATTTAAAACAAGGTTTGTTTCTTGACATCTTTGCAAAACTTTTGACAAATTAGCTAAACAAGTATCAAAGCAAGAACCAAACACAGAAAAATAATCCATGAACACCTCAAGGAATTTTTCAACCATGTCAGAGAAAATAGAAAGCATACACCTTTGAAACGTCGCGGGCGCATTGCACAAACCGAAGGGCATCCTTCTATAAGCGAACACCCCAAACGGACAGGTGAAAGCTGTCTTCTCCTGATCTTCTGGTGCCACAGGAATCTGATTATAGCCGGAGTACCCATCAAGAAAACAATAGAAGGCATGGCCGGTTAGCCTCTCCAACATTTGATCAATGAAAGGAAGAGGGAAATGATCCTTTCGGGTTGCATCATTGAGTCTTCTATAATCAACACACATGCGCCAACCCGTGATGGTTCTTGTGGGAATGAGATCGTTGTTTTCATTTTGAACCACGGTCATCCCTCCTTTCTTTGGGACGGTCTGAACTGGGCTCACCCAGGCTGAATCTGATATGGGATAAATCATCCCAGCATCAAGGAGCTTGACCACCTCCTTTCGGACAACCTCTTTCATCATAGGATTCAATCTTCTTTGAGGTTGCCTAACGGGCTTCACATCATCCTCCATTAGAATCTTGTGTGTGCAAAATGAAGGATTGATACCCTTCAAATCTGAAATGGTCCAACCAATGGCGGATTTATGTGCCTTGAGCACATTGATGAGCTTGGCTTCTTCCTCCTCAGATAAGATCTTGCTAATAATCACAGGGTAGGTGTTATCTTCCCCCAAAAATACATATTTGAGGGCTGCAGGAAGCTCTTTCAGTTCTAGCTTTGGTGCCCCAACCTCAATGTCTGTGGACTTTTTCTCTAACACCTCCATGGCTACCTCTTCTGAGTCTTCAATAGCAGCCACTTCCTGGATGTCTATCAATTCCTCCAATTCTTGCTCCATAGATACATTGGATTGAACTAGATCATCTAGAACATCCAACTGGAAGCAATCATCTTTGTCCATTGGGGCCTTCATCGCATCAAGTACCTTAAAGGTGATAGACTCATCAAACATTCTTAGTTCCAACTTCCCTTCAGCCACATCTATAATAGCTCTAGCCGTAGCCAAAAATGGCCTACCTAGAAGCACAGGTATCTCACCTTCTTCCATATCTAGAACAATAAAATCGGCTGGGAAGATAAACTTGTCCACCTTAACTAAAATGTCTTCAATAAACCCACTGGGACGTCTCAAGGATCTATCAGCGAGCTGTAAGGATACTCTGGTAGGTTTCAACTCAGAAATGCCTAATGATTTGCAAATGGAAAGAGGCATCAAGTTGATACTTGCACCGAGATCACATAAAGCTTTGCCCACATTAACATTACCTATGGCAATAGGTATGTTAAAACTCCCTGGATCTCTGAGCTTTGGTGGAACTTTGCTCTGAATAATAGCGCTACACTCCTCAGTCAGAACCACGGTCTCGCACTCTTGGAGCTTGTGCTTCTTAGAAAGCAATTCCTTCATAAACTTTGCGTAGTTTGGCATATTGGCTAAAGCTTCAGCAAATGGAATGTTGACTTGCAGCTTCTTGAACATTTCAAGGAACTTGGCATATTGCTTCTTTTGATTTTGCTGCTTCATCCTTAAGGGATAGGGAGGCTTCTCAAATCTGGAAAAATCCAGAGGTGGCTTAGACTCAGCTGTGGCTTTCTCCTTTCCCTTTTTCTTCTCTTGTTCCGTGGAGCTGTGAGGAACCTCTGATGCAGCAGAATTCTCAAATTCTGCAGAATTTTCTGCTGCAGAATTTTTAATTTCTGCCTTGGCTTGTGAAATCTCCGTCTCCTCTTCTCTTGGTACTGCTTGGACCTTCTCCTTTGGTGCAATAACAATGCCACTCCTGGTAGTGATGGCCTTAGCATGTTCCCTAGGATTAACGACAGTATCACTAGGGAATTGGCCCGGTGGTCTCTCAGCTAGTTGCCTTGATATTTGACCAATTTGTGTTTCCAAATTCCTGATAGAAGCTCCTTGATTCTTCAACTGAGATCTAGTCTCATTCATGAAAGCGTCAGTATTTTGGATATGATTATTAGTGGTCTTGGCCAATTGCAACATAGCTTTCTCAAGCTCAGATGGTTCTTTGGGAGAGATGGGAGGTGGTTGTAAGTAATTGTTGGATTTGTAATCCAAACCACTCCCATATGGTCTTCTCGGATAGCTACTTCCACTCCCAGAAGCTTGATTGTAATTTCTCTGGTAACCTTGTGGTGGTCTTTGATCATACCATACCCCATTAACTTGAATTGGATCAGCCCCCACTAAGGTTGGACACACATTAGATTTGTGGTCCCCTTGGCAATATTCACATACAGCTGTGCTTGCCTTGATTGATGAAGCTTGGGCTTTTGAGACTTCAAGCTTGTCAATCTTGGCATTGAGGATGGCTAGCTGCTGTGATAGGAGTTTTTGCTCGGCCAACATAGCATCCGTGCTACCCAAATGAATGACTTCCCTCTTCGGCTGACTTGCCAAGCTTTCATTTTCAGTTCTGGCCAAAGAGTCAATCAAATCATATGTTTGGGTAGCGGTCTTTGATCTGATGGTTCCTCCAGCTGCTCCATTAATCACTAGTTTGGATTCAGGTGACAAACCATTAAAGAAGATTCGCACCTTCTTCCCTACCGGCATATCATACTGAGGACAAAGCCGGATTAGCTCTTGGAACCTCTTCCATGCCGCACAAAGGGTCTCTCTTTCTCGCTGTGTGAAGTTGGTGATCTCATTCACCAAACGATTATACTTCTCCATCGAGAAATATTCAGCGAAGAACCTTGCCATCAACTCATCCTAAATGGTTATGCTATTAGACGGTTGACGCTGTAACCACCTGAGGGCTTTTCCTTTCAGGGCGAATGGAAAAAGACGAAGTCAAATGGCATCATCTGTTACTCCTTGATGTCGGATGGTGTCGCAGATCATCATAAAATGGTCAGCAAAGCTATGAGGATCCTCATCGTCCTCGCCACTAAATTGATTCTTCTCCACCAAGCTTATAAGAGATGGGTGGATGTCGAAATGATGAGCTTGAATGGGTGGCCTCACTATGCTGGGAGCTGGACGGACAAACAATGGAGCAAGAATGTTCTCCATTAATTCGTCCTCCGGCCTTGGCTGCTCATGGTTGTTTTCAGCCATGTCTAGTTCCTCTTCAAATATTTCTTCTTCTAGAGGTTGAGAACTAGACCCTTCTGCTTCCCTTCTTAGTCTTGCTAGCCTCCGATTCCTCCTCGCGATTTTCTCGATTTCGGGATCAAACTGAAGATGGTCAGGGCTAACGGTACCTCGCATATACTCTGAAAGCAGGTTAGAAACAAAATAAATCCAATCTTAAGGATAAAAAGTTATAATGAATTTGGCTAAAACAATCCCCGGCAACGGCGCCAAAAACTTGTTGCGCTCACGGCAAGTATACCGGTCGTACAAGTAGTAGAATGAATAAGAAAGGGATTTGTCGTTCCCAACGAGGATTGCTTGGCCAAATAAACTATAATTTCGATCGATAAGTTGGATACCAAAATAAGGAAAGTAATGTTGTGGTTGTGTGTGTGTGAATCGATTGAATGGAATTAAAACTAAAAGCAAGCGGAATTTAATATCAAGGTAATTTAGAAAATAACAATGTGTAAGAAAATGTAGCTAGGGCAACCCACACTCAATGTGCCTCTCTATGAAATGATATCGAGTACTATGTTCTATTATCCAAGCTATTCAACTAATGTGTTCTTCTAATATTGACTAAGCTTTGATGTCTCTTCCACTTAGTTCTTTAACTCACCATCCAACCCTAATCTCTTAGTGATCTTAAGCAAGTTAAGCATTAAGCAAACACATACAAGTAAAGTTGCAAGCACCCACCCCTATTCCTAGGTAGTGTTAGCAAGTTATCACACTTAGGTCTGAAACTAAAGCCCCAACATGTCTATTGTGAACTTAAGTTCTAAGCTTTTACCTAGGTTAGCTAAGTCTAGGCAAGAGAAGGAAGAGAAGTACAAAATGCAATAAAATAGCTTGTAATAAATGAACAATAGCATTCAATACATCCAAATGAGATTTACATTAAGTGCTTTGACCCTAACCACAATAAATGCTCAGCCAAACCTCATAGTGGGTGGTTGAGTTACAAAAAGAAACATTCCTAGCTGAAGCAAGAAGGAAGAAAATGAAGGAGGAACCCCACCTTGGTCTTCAACCTCCAACCCTAAACTAAGAGTGCCCAAAGCTTCTAAACCCTAAGATGCTGTTTTCTCCCTCCAAAAAAATCGTGTTTTGAAGACTGAGGCTGAGGGTATTAATAAGGTAGTAGATGAAACTCCCAAATTGCCCTTGAAAACCTTCAGAAATCACAATCTGCAGAGTCCCACGCCTGGGGCGTGGCTTCCCACGCCTGGAGCGTGGCATTCCAGACAAAATGGCATATGGAGGCACCTTCCCACGCCTGGGGCGTGGACTTCCAGCCAGAATTGCAAAACAAGGCCTCTACCCATGCTTGGGGCGTGGGACTTCAAGCTGGAGGCGTGGATGTCCAGAACTTCCAAAATTGGCTTGAATTGGATGATTTCCTGCTTAGAAAACGGTTCAAATTAGCACAACACTTGAAAGGAATGGAATCATCAACAATTATCATGATTATGTGCAATTCTAAGCTATTTATCAATGATTCTGGGCTTTTAGAAGCTTGGAAAGGACCATATGCTGGATGCATATCATTTAGTCAAATTATTTCCTAATAAATATTATTTTAATAATCAGTGTGTGAAAAAATCTTAAACTTTAATCGTTGTAGGATAGAGAGATTAATAATTTTCTTTTTTTGGTGCAAAGAGGGAGTAATAATATTACGGCAAGTTATTATAAAATCCTATTTTGGAAGTTTATAGATTTTGTTGACTAACTTGCAAATAACTTTGACCAAATTAAAGGTATATTTAATATTTAATAATTTAATTGATTAATGTAATATAAACACTTTCTACTATAATTAAAAAATAATATAAATTGAAAAAAATGAAATTACACACGCTACAAAAGAAAAAGAAAAACGAAATTACCTCCTGAAATTCCCACCAACGTCTTTCTTTATTATTCGGTCATAAATTAAATAAAATTTTCATTATTTTAGTATTTGACCTTTGCGTGATTTTCTCACTTAGCAAGAAACTAAACTTTTGTGGCCCTGCATTCCCTTTTTAAATTCTCAGCATATTTCCTCTGGCACTCGTATGTGTTCCACCCCACTGCTTCGAAAACTCGATTTTTTTTCGTGGATTTGAACCCTGTTCGATACTTTGTCTAGCATGGAACCCATGGCGGTTGTGTTGGACGTGAGTTGGGACGAAGAAGAGGAAGTGGTATGTTTGGAAGACAAGAGAGGGAGGAATAGCATCGTTGACTTTGACCGGGTGGAGGAGTTTCTCGACATTTGGGACGAGGAATCGAACTAGGTTGCCGTGTTGCACGAGGTGAACAGAACTCAACGCAAGTTGAAGTCTTCTTGGATATCGACGCCAAACGTGGATGATTATGAAGATGATTGCGTGGTTCTGGATGGTGACCCTGAAAGTCGAGTCACCACCGTGGATCGTGACTAGCCAATTGAGTCAGACGAGTTGGTTGTTGTTGGCGATATTTTCTGCAAATTCTTTTGTACTAGCGGGTGGGAATTTTCAATTTTTATATATAATTGTTAGTATGATAGAAAGAACTAAATGATACTCTCTCAAATGTCGTGCATGTGATTGATTGTTTTCTTTGTTGATGTTTTATCAAAAGTTTGATTTAGGTATTGGTTTGTGGGAAGTGCCGTAATGTGTTTTCTTTTTTGAGTTTTTTCTTAGTTTTCAATGCCTGGAGCATGAACTGTCTTGGTTAGATATTCACATGGCTCTTATTTTCCATTTTGTGGATTTCATTCCCAAACCAGTGGGATCCATATGAATTTCAAGCAATGAGGGAAATGTAACCCAAAGTGGAACTACAAGGCAATATTCTTGCCTACGGAAACCTCATGATGTGAGTATAAATGAATCTGCATTGAAGGCAGATGTTTCAGCCGTTGGCTCAAGTAGGATACGAAATATCATATAATTTCACTCAAGTAGAATTGAGGATATCAAGGAGTCGAATCTAAGAGCAAGGTTAAGCTGAAACAATCTCACTGATCCATGTGTTTAGTAGTCCAATACACTAAGATAACTGAGGTGTATTGGATTGAATTTTTAAAAGATTATTTTAACATAAAAGTATTATAGACTTTAAAAGATTATGAGAGAATATTATATTTTATTAGATTTTTTAAAAAAAACTTTTATTTATTTATATTGTAAGGATTTAAAAAGATTTCATGAATTTATAATATTTTAAAGGATTATGTAGGTTTAGTTGTATTTTTTACCTAATTTTTTTAGAATATTTTATCTCTAATAAATTATTTTGGTGTATTTTATCTCCCATTTTAAAAAATTTATAAATTTTGCTTTTTACCATCAAACTGATTTGACATGCTAAATTGTATTTCTTACCTTCAATTTTTTACTTTTTTTTGTTGAATTTTACACTCAACTTTTTCATTTTTTTATATAAATTTTACTCCAATTTTTTCACTTTTTGCCAAATTTTATCTTTTAAATTTTTAGTAAATTTTATACTCTATTTTATGTTGTCTTATCAACTTAACTGTCAAAGTTAAAATTTGCATTTTTTTAAAATTAAGCGTAAAATACAAAAACAAAGGTAAAAAAAGGAGAGTAAAAAGTGTAATTAAATCTTAATAATTTATAAATTGAAAGAGAAAAAATGATGAAATATAGGCAAAAAGAAAAGAATGAATATGATATTATTATGTAATAGATAGTAGATTTTTAATCAAAATAATTGTAATTTTTTCTTATATACTTATGGATTAAATGGGGCTAAAAGGCCCAAAGGAACAACTAAACAGAAAGTAAACTTGAGCTAAGATTCCTATATCATCACTTAACAACAACTAGTCCAAAAAAGACGGTTGTTGCTCCATCATAATCAGATATTCTCCGTCAACACTGAAAGCATGATCCATTCAAATGTATCTGAAAGCTCCCAAAAGCTGCTGAGTAGAGGAAATTAACCTGCAACCAGACGCACATCCAATCTTCTATCCCTTGACGGCTTCGACCATATGACCGCATTTTGTTTCACGGATCAACAGATTATTTTTGGAAATATAAACATGAGTATATTATTTTTATTTTTGTCACTATTTTTGAAAATTTATTCTTGGCATTATTGATTTCTGGAAATATTATAACTTCTTTCTTTATTATGATTTTTCATATTTATTCCCACAAAGGGATGAAAATGTGGTATTCTTATATGAATATGAAAAGATATTCTCTAAACACATGTAATTTATTTTATTTTAATTATTTTAAATTTTAAAAAATAATTCTAAGAATATTAAAATATAATCCATCATATTTTTAAATATACCTGAATTTATTACTCCTAGTTATCACATTATTGGGAATATGATTCTTGAAAATACAATATTATTTTGTGAAACAAGATCCGATCAAATTATTAAAATTAATAAATTAATATATGTTGATAAAAATAATAAATAAAATTATGTATAGGTTTTGAATCTATTTTTGTTACTACACTAGATCCAATATGTAATCCAAAAAGAGTAAATAACTTATTTAATCCTTGAAATTATATCTTTGCATGTAATTTATTAATTTTAATAATTTGAT
>PYAF01004995.1:3456173-3474009 GCA_007407185.1 Glycine tomentella | reverse complement strand
AATCCTTGAAATTATATCTTTGCATGTAATTTATTCCTTTAATTTTCAAAATCACCAAATTAACATATAAATATGTAAATATTATAACAAATTAGTTCAACCATAAACACGTTGGTAATTTAATCCTTAAAACATGACACTCTAAAATTATACTACTTACTAATAAATTACTTCATAACATACAATACATGATATATAATAAGCAATTGAATTAATTTATCACAATATTTATATATTTATAAACAAAATTGGAGATTTTTTTAAATATAAAAATTAAATTATTAATAAATACATATAATTCAGAGACTAAATAAAATATTTATTCAATTTAATTTACTAGTTCAATACTAAAAAAAGATTGTGCTATTCTATTTTTTTTTTATATAGCTTTTGATATTTAGAATATTCACGAAAACCTAAGTTACTAGTAGTTGTCAGTTGACACATAAGTCCATGGGAATGAATGAATTTCGTAGTAGGCAGTAGGCAAGTACCCTTCAACTTCAACTTCAAGTTGCAGTTGGTAACGCACAAACAACACCTTCCATTCCCTTTCCACGCGCTCCAATCACTCGTCTTAACTATTAACTAACGCCAACCACGTTGGTAACGTGTGCAACCGGTTTTTTTTTTTTTTTTTTATCACACACTCAAAAAAAAAAAAAAACAGAAATTACCTCCTCAAACTCCTCCCTCAATGTCTCAAACATCTTTCTTAAATTAAATTCCTACTTTTTTAGTATTTGACCATTTGCGTACCTTTTCTCAACCTTTGTGGCCCTGCAATTTAAATTTTCCCTTTTTTAAATTCTGAACATCTCTCTCCTCTGGACTAACGTTAACGTCGAAGCGGTTATTTATTTATTTAAATATTTTTAATGTTTATATTTATTACTACTGTTCTGGCATTAGTTGCATTTTGCGCTTCTTACATGTTATTCAATTTTTGTTCCACCCCACTACGGCGACACTGTTCCAAAAACTCTGTCTTTTTAAGGTTTTTTCGTGGATTTGAACTCTGTCGTTCAGTATGGAACCCATGGCGGTTGTGTTGGATGTGAGTTCGGACGAAGAAGAGGAAGTGGCGTGTTTGGAAGACATGAAAGGGAGTAACAGGACCATTGATTTTGACTGGCTGAAGAAGTTTCTGGACATTTCGGGCGAGGAATTGAACGAGGTTGCTGTGTTGCACGAGGTGAACAAACCTCAATGCAAGTCGAAGAAGTTTTCGATATCAACGCCAAGCGTGGACGATGACGATGATGATTGTGTGGTTCTGGATGCTGACCCTGAAAGCCGAGTCACTACTGTTGATGACTCGCTAACTGGGTCAGACGAGTTGGTTGTTGTTGGGGAGAAGGGTCAGGTATTTCCTCCAAATTTTCAATTTTTTCTCTCACTTTTATATAATTGTTAGTGGGAATAAAAGGACTAAATGATAGTCTCTCAAATATCGTGCATGTGATTGACTTTTTTTTTTTTTTTTTATGGTGTTTTACCAAAAGTTTGATTTAGATGTACTGGTAAGTGGGAAGTGCGGTAATGTGTTTTCATTTTTCTTTAGTCTTTTAATGCCTTGAGCATGAACTGTCTGGGTCTCATGTTCCATTTTGTGGATCTCGTTCCCAAACTAGTGGGATCCATATGAATTTCAACAAATGAGAGAAAATGTGTTTCGAAAGAGTGTTATTGAGTATAATGCTAGCATTCCTATTTTATTTTAATCGATTCATATTGTATGAATGAAATTGGAATATCTGATTCTGATTAAGATTCTAGGAGCTATGAGTAAATGTTTTTAACTCTGTTTTTGGAAGAAAGCTTAACCAGAGTGGATCCTCTGTGTAGTATAGTCTATGCTACATTGCAATGTAATGGTGGTTACTTATGATTCAGATGTATTTAACTTCTGATGAATTTATAATTTCTAGAAGTATGCTTGTGAATGCAATACTTATTTGCAGCAGAGATTTAAGGCCTTAATTGAGGAATTTACTTCTACTGCAGCATTTTTATTTTTGTGCAGTAGAAATGCTACATAATGCAATACTTATTTGTTCGTTATACTTTTTTGATTTTGTTTTCTCAAAACCACAATTTTCATACTTTCTTTAGTTATGATTGAAGATGTATCTATACCTTTTTAAATGTGGAGGCTCCTTTTTTATTTTTGACTTGCAGATTGCTTGCAGAGACTATCCTCATCCCCGGCATCTTTGTGTCAAATTTCCTTACTCTTCCACCCCCCATGAGAAACACTGTGACCAAGTAAAGTTCATGATTTGTTGCTTAAGGCTATGTCAGAATTTAGACTTATCCATTAGCTGGTTTAATTAAAATAGTATTTCTTTTTTCTCTTTATGACATGCAGTGCCACTGTTATGTGTGTGATTCTGTAGCACCATGTCCGAAGTGGGGCTCTGGCTTTTTAGGTACAGATCACTGTCATGCAACCGAGAAATCTGAGACATGGAGAACTCTGAGGAAAAATTTCAAGCTGGGCAAGACTGCTCCATTACCGGCTTCAACCAACCACTGCACTTTGAGTGATGTCACAAATGCCCAACAGAATCATATTCTGCCTTTTCGTGTGATGTCTCCAAATTCCATGTTGCTGAATCAGACATCAATATCAACTGCAACACATACAGGCTCCCCAGTAAATTTCATACCTCAAAATCAAGCTTCTAGGCCAATTACTACTATAATGCATACATGCTCTTCACTAAATTCTAGCTTCCAGAACCATGTATCCAGGCCAACTACTGTCCCTTCCATTGCCACAAACTTTACAATCCCGTCTGGTATAAACCATGGAAGATATCGAGAGTTGGGATCTACTTTGGTGAGAAACAGATACCGGTCTCATTCTATTCCACCGCACTCGCTAGGTGTGCACAATCGTGCCATCCGAAGGGTGCGACAACATGGAGTTAGCACTTTAGTGCCTCAGTTTCATTCTCACACATTGTTTAATGGGTTAGGCAGTGTTGGTGTTGGGAGCACCTTGCCAATGAACCATTCTACTCATGGCGCTTCTGGTGGCTTCATCAATAATGTCAATCCAGCACAGCAATATCCCAATTATCATGCCGCAGCAGGATTTTCAAATAATAATAGAACTTCTTATGGACAAAATGCTTATGATTATGTCCCCCAAAATTTTGCGTACCCTAATCCATTCTCTCAACCAAATAACCTCAGCTCTGTCAGCAATTATAGTACTGCTCATGAAACCCAAGCATCTTACCAATCAAATGGTAGCCAGAATTTTTATGCATATTCTGTTCAAGGTGACAATGCTCCTTCAAGTAATAATGTGGCTGGCCTGAGTAGAATTGAAAATGCTTGTGGAAATGTAACCCAAAGTGGAACTACAAGGCAATATTCTGGCCAACAGAAACCTCATGATGCGAGTCTAATTGAATCTGCATTGAAGGCAGATAGGATTGGGGATGCCAAACAAAACAATCCTCATCAACAAAGTTCAGGATCTGTGAACATATCATCCAGTGCCAAGGAGTCCGGTACCCAGTTTACTGGAAGCACCCGTCTAGGCTCAGTCGATGACATCAAGCGCTGGCTTTTTAGCGATGAAAACTCTGTCCCGGTTGGAGCTGATGGTGTTTTGGCATCTGAACTGAATACATCTCCTGATCTTAGCACATTTGATGGGGCCTTGTACTTTGATTTTGAAACCTCTTGGGATTGTCTGGCACGTGTCTAGTCTAGAACATTAGCTTAGTAACGTTATCAATGAAGACGAGTCTTCAAGGTAACGAGCCAAGAGTTCTGCTGCTTGCTTTATAAATGGAAGAGCTCAGAACCTGCTAGTGCTAGATATCTATGGCTAGTGGCAACATAGATGTCAATACTTATGACTTGCTGACTCTGAGGATCTCATATGTGATTAGATTTGATGTCGTTCCCATTGCATATAAGTTTCATGCATTACAGGTTCAATCTTCGAGCTTAGAAGCCTAGCACCAACCAATGGGAAGTGCAGGATGCTAACATAAGAAGGAAGTGAGTGAAAGTACAATACTTGAGAAGCATTGTTTTATCCGTTTCGTTCAGTTATGCTGAGTATGTTTAAGATTTATTTATAACTTTAACAAAAATTATCGAAATTTTGTATATAACAGCATATCTACTTTTATTCAAATGGAAAAAATTTGATCATATATGATCTTTGTGCACGAGTGGTACATCTTTACACGCTTAACAATATTCAAAAAAAAAAAAAAAGATTTCCCCACAATATAAAAATATCATAAAGAGCATTTTTCTTCCCCATAATATTAAAACACGAGTTGTTTTCAATTCACATATTAATATTGAATACATAATAAATAAATTATAATATATATAACTGTAATATATAATTATTTAAAGTATTAAATATATAATGTATTTATAATTATATTAAATGTTATTAACTATGTAATAAAAAGATGTAAGTATTTACTAACATATATAGTGAATTTAAAGTTTCATATTTGAGATATGTGAAGAAAAGAAAGAAACGTGATTGGGAAGGATATCAAATTTCACTTAAAATAATTAACCAATTTTTTTTAATTGACATTAGTCATATACGAAATTAATAGATATTTCAATATCATCGTAGTAAAAAAAATGTGAGTATTTTAAAAGAATCCATCAATGTTACCTCCCAAATTGGAAACATTTTTTCCTTTTGAAACATCATTTATTTAAACAACAATTAGTGTATTTTCAAAACTATGTAGCTGTCATTGCTTAGGTGATGATTTTTTGGCTAGTCTTTGGAAGCAAGTGATCAGCCACTCCCTTTGAGAAGACAAATTTCAATATATATATATATATACATATATATATATATATATATATGTATATTATCTTCAAAATTAAAATACGCTACTAACATGCATTTGAGATATGTTAACTTCTTATCTATCTCCGGCCATCTATATTTTTTTTTTCTTAAAAAATTATCAATAAAAATATATAAAAATATAAATTATTTATCATAATCTATATAATTTATGTGTTAAAAAATCTATTTATTACAAATTTGATTTATAATAGATATTTTTAACATATAGTTTTATTTATATATTTAGAATATTTATTTATTAAAATTTATAAATTTTGGTTGTATAAAATATACATTTATTTTTTCAATGAGACTTAAAATACGTTGTTTACAATTTTTCCCAATATAATCAATCAACCTATTTTTATGCCGAGAAAATAATGAGTGCATATATTTATATTTTGATTTACATAAAATTTACTTTAAAATAAAAATATAAAACTAATCTGTTAATAATATGAATTTAATTAGAATTTATTTTTTTTATATTGTCACCGATTACAACATAATATACATTTCTTTAAAAAGTTTAACTCTTATTCTAACTACTTATCTGGGGTTATTGGTTTTGCTGGGTGTTGTTCATTTGGTTGGTGCAGTTGCTGGGTTTTGGGGTGCTTTGACTGAAGGCCCTAGGATTCGGAGGTTTGATCGTGCGGGGAAGGCTGTGCCGATGAGGGACACAGTGGAACATTGGTGGTTTTGGGGACGTTCTTGCTGTGGTTTGGTTGGTATGGTTTCAATCCTAGTTCGTTTCCTAACATTTTGAAGTCTTATGGAGGGAGTGGCTCTTATTATGGGCAATGGAGTGCTGTTTGGAGGACTGCAGTGACCACAACCCATGCTGGATCTTCTGCAGTACTGACTACACTCTTTGGGAAACGCATGCAGACGGGGCATTGGAATGTCACAGATGTTTGCAATGGTTTGCTTGGTGGCTTTGCTGCCATCACTTCAGGTACTGGATTTCTTGAATCATATATACAGCACTTCTTTCGCTCATTTATTAATAGAAAAATTACTCACTTAAAATCCTTCACTTCTAATCCCTGTACCTGCACTTATTTCTTTTGGTTCCTATCTTAATAAAATGGATTAAAAGATAAAATTTGTGTAAAAGATTCAAAAGTACTTGCTGTGAGTGACTGAGTACATTTGTCGTGATTTTAAAATCACAATCTTCGTGAATACATTCACGCTCTTCTTATTTATTTTATTAATGAAAAAATTACTCATTTAGTTCTTATAGATAGGCAAACTTTACTTTTCATCCTTGTACACACACTTTCAAGTCTCTTTTAATGTATACTTTTGTTGTAAAATGTATTAGAGATAAAGTTTGTGTAACCTAGAAGGATCACAAGAGATTCAAAAGTATCTATATAGACCGAGTCTATCTAAAAGGTAAAATTTGTGTATTTATAAGGAACAAATGGATATGTTTTCTTTATTAACTATATGAGCGGTACATTTATCATGATTTTTAAATCACAATCTTGGTGAAATGTGATATACATCCAGCATATGGTCCTTTCCAAACCTTTAAAAGTCCAAAATCATTGATAAACAGCTTAGAAATGCATATAATCATGATAGATGTTGATGAATGCATCCCTACAATTGTTGTGCTAAATTGAACAATTTTTGTAGCAGGAAAGCACACAATTCAGGCCAATTTTAGAAGCTCAGGTCACCCACGCTCCAAGCATGGAAGTCCACGCCCCCAGCGTGGGAAAATGATCCATTTTGCAAATATGTCTGGAAGTCCACGCCCCAGGCGTGGGAAAGTGCCTTCAAGTGCTGAATCCTCTGCTAAGCCACGCTCCAGGCGTGGGAATTCACGCCCCAGGCGTGGGACTCTGCTGCTTGCAAATTCTGAAAGCTGATAAGGGCAATTTGGAAGTTTCACTCACCCTCCTTTAAATACCTAAAACCTCAGCCTTCAATGGACATTTTTGGAGGGAGAAAAACACAATATTAGGTTTTTAGGAGTTTGGGTCTCTTAGCTTAGGTTAGGGAGGTTGAAGACACAAGTGGGGATTCCTCCTTCATCTTCTTCCTCTTTGCTTCTGCTGGGTATGATTCTTTTTGTATCTCAACCACCCATTATGAGGTTTGGCTGAGCATTTATTGTAGTTGGGGCCAAAACACTTAATGTAAATTTCTTTGGGATGTATTGAATGCTATGATTCATTTATTACAAGCTATTTTACTGCACTTTGTATTTCTCTTTCCATCTCTTGCCTAGACTTAGCTAACCTAGGTGAAAGCTTAGAGCTAGAGTTCACAATAGACATATTGAGGCTTTAGTTTCAGACCTAAGTGTGGTAACTTGCTTTACATTACCTAGACATAGAGATGTATGCTTGTGGCTTGACCTGTTTATGTGTTGCTTAATGCTTAACTTGCTGAAGATCACTAAGGGATTAGGGTTGGAGTGTGAGTTAAAGAACTAAGTGGAAGAGACATCAAAGCTTAGTTAATATAAGAAGAACACATTAGCTGAATAGCTTGGGTAACAGAATATAGTAGTCAAATATCATTCTCATTGGAATGAGCATTAAGTGTGGGTTGCCCTAGCTACATGCCTTTACATATCATTATTACCTTGTTTACTTGTTGTTATTAGTTTATGCTTACATTTAGCTTTTAGTTTATTTCGTACACACGCAACAACAACCAAATCATATTCATTCTTTTATTTCTCCAACTTATCGATTAGGTTTATAATTCATTTGACCAAACGATCCTCGTTGGGAACGACAAAACCCTACTTTATCACTCTATTACTTGAACGATCGGTATACTTGCCGAGTCCGCAACAAAATGCGACACTCTTTTCACTTATTTATTAATTAATTGTATGACCCGTACGTTTGTGGTGATTTTAACACTATGATTGTAGGGTGTTCTGTTGTGGACCATTGGGCTGCGACCTGCGATCATATGGGTTTGTGGCTGCTTGGGTGCTCATTGGGTGCAACTTGCTGGCGGAGAAGTTGAAGTATGACGACCCTCTTGAGGCTGCACAGCTTCATGGTGGGTGTGGCACGTGGGGGATTCTCTTCACTGCTTTGTTTGCAAAGAAAGAGTATGTGAATGAAGTGTATCCGGGGCTACCTAATAGGCCTTGTGGCCTGTTTATGGGTGGGGGTGGAAAGTTGTTGGCTGCACATGTTGTTCAGATTCTGGCCATCACGGCTTGGGTGAGTGTCACAATGGGAGCAGTGTTCTTTGTGTTGCATAAACTGGATCTTCTGAGGACCCCACCTGATGAGGAGATGGAAGGGTTGGATGCAACCAGCCATAGTGGATTGGCATATGAGTTTCACGAAAAGGAAGAAACGAAACTGGGTTTTGGATCAGCAATTACTGTTTGATCTGTTTTGTAATGAAAAAGAAAAAAGACTCCTCTTAAGTGAGTGCATAGAAACACCTTATTTGCCAGTTTATTAGACAAACTGTAAATACTAAACTATTATGGATGGATTGTACATAGTTAGGTATGTTCTCTCTGAATTAGTGATTCCTTTTTATGTGATTACCTTATGCAAGACAACAATATATATATATAGTAGCTATCAGTTGTATAATTTTCTGGTAATGTTCATGTTTCTCTATTCAATAGAGGTTTGCAAGCATTTTAAATACACACAAAAATTGATTCGACAATTTTATTTGGTTTACCAAGTTTATTAGAAACATGGCAAGTTAAGTACAAAATTCGTTTTAGTATCTGCTAATTAATGGCATTCCATGAGTTCTCAGTCATGCAATTTCTTTGTCTCCAAATATAATTGGAGTATTTTCTAAATAATCTATGTATGGAATAGTAGATGGAGTATTGTTTCAGGTTCAAGTGGTAAACCAAGTTGCATGGTTCAAATTAGGGGTGTGCAAAAATCGGTTTATGGAAAAAATCAAACCGAACCAGTTTTTAAACTAAATATGAAAACTGGTTATGAAATGATTAACTGATTTTGAACTGATTTTAGGAATAGAATAACTGATTTAATGAGCCATTAGCAATTTCACATTCACATGCATGGCTTAATCTGAGACAAAGCATATGACTACTTTTTTTTTTTTAATTTTAAAAAAACTGATTTTCATAATCTGATTATTTAATTAAGAATGAAAATGATATTTTCAGGTCCAAATCAATGGTTTTCAACAAAGAAATAAGAGAGTATTGATCAAGAGAGACATAAGAGAATACCAATCTAGGTGTGTGCTTTTGGAGTTTTTCAGTTAAATATTTTGGTAAATCACATCTAGTTGCTGAAAGTGATGTACAGAAATTCAGTGTGCTCTTTTTAGTAGTATGGGCAGCAATAATTTCCCCCAGCTTACCAAACTGCATTCTACATATTAAGGTTTCTAATGATTTTTATCCTTAAATAATAAATATCCCTTTTTAACCAATAATATAAATAATGACAATGTTGTTTATTAAAACTAGCTAATTATAATGACACATGCATGACACATCAAATAATATAATCTAATCCTATTCGTTCCTAATTCCATGCATTTAGTTATCACTGTTAATGAAGGAAATACAAAGGAATTCACCTGAAGCTCAAATAAGAATGAAATGAAAGGTTACATGGATTAAAAGAGAAGTTTCCCATGAAAACAAATAAGGAAGGAAGCACTTCCACACTCTCAAAGCCATCCAGAGCGGTCTTTAGCTTTCTCAAAGCCTTCTATAGGAAAAACAACATCAAGATTACATCATGCTACAAATTACATTAAGTCCAATTGCAATTTATGAAAGTCATATGCCCAATAATAATCTTGCATGACAGAGTTGACAATCTAACTCAAGTAACTAAAATGAATGACAATGACAGTACATGATATACAAACTAAATGTGTGAAGAAACAATTTGCTTCCTACACCCCACAAATTACTTTCCGCACTTAACGGGTATGCTTTTTTTTTCATTTTACCTTATGGATTGGCCAATTTGAAAGTCACCCAAGAAACAACTTCCATGCAAATATTATATAACTGCTTTCAGATAATTTAGGCTTAATTGTATTTTTTTTTTATTTTTTGATGAATTTTAATCTCAATAAATAATTATACCTTTTAACCTCTTTAGACAATTGTAAACACAACAACCCAAGTTTTATAGAATGTATTTGAGGATCTAAGCAAAATTCAAATTCTGCGTCACGTGTGAATTAGCCACATGGGAAGACATTTAGCAAAGCACCGCAACAAACTAGCTTTATATTCATGCATATTAGAACTCCAAGTTATTCATCATTTTTCTTTTCCTACTCAGTGTCGCTCTGGTCTCAAGATCTTGAGAAAGATTTCACGCGGGTCAGTGTTACTCCAACATCATCATCATCATCTTGAGGAGATATCCACTTACTCTAAAAAAAATAGTTATTTTTTTCTCATCATTCATTTTTTTAGATCTTAGTTACTTATTATAATTATTAGATTTTAAAGAAATGAATGATAAAGATAAGAAGTTAGAGTAAGTGAGTCCCCTCCCTATATATATATGTTATTCATATTTTCTTTCATATTACTCAAATTTTTCTCTGTTTTCGTCCGATTAGAAGGAGGATAATTAATAGAGTTGTCAATATCTAATTAGTTCTACTGCTACATTTTCTGTAATTGAAATGTACATACATTTAGCGATTAAAATTCTTTCTTGTTCATGGAGAAAATATTAATATATACTTGTGTTTTTTTTTAAAGTAACGCAAGTGGTGAAAAAAAGGAATGAAACCTGAAACTTCAGGCTCACAATTGAAAGTACTTCTTGTGGATGACGTTGGGATCTTCCTGGTGACTTACCGAAGGATGTTTGAAAGAGTTGGGATAAAAGATGTTACTGCTGCGAAAAATGGCAAAGAAGCCGTGGATCTTCATCGCATTAATGGTCAAAGTTTTGACCTGATTCTCATGGATAAGGACATGCCTATCATGCATGGAATTCAGGTACGAAGTTAATTAATTGATTTCATAATAGGTGCTAGCTAGGAAATTCAAACTAAGCACTATATTTATAAGATTTGGTTTACATATAATGAACGTTTGTTTTGTAAAATGTACGTGCATTTGTGGATATAATGAGATTTCCTAGTTGGATTTTTTACATTACAGTTGTTAATTTTGACAATAAAAAATTTCAAACACCCAATCAATAATTTTTTCTATCTTTTTTTATCAAACTATATCATCAAACATTTCTCTCTCAAAGTTGAAGATAATTCAGAGTTGTCCACGAAATATTTTTCTTTTATATACACAGGCAACAAAGGAACTTCGCTCAACGGGTATCAGTAGCAAGATTATTGGTGTATCGTCATCAAGCCGTGAAGAGAGTAATGTACAAGAATTTGTTGATGCGGGGCTAGATGACTACTACAAGAAACCCTTGACCGAAGAAATGCTTAGAGAAATTCTTGATAAGATCAAGCCTTGAACGGTGCAAGAATAGTGTTTACCGTTCAGTTTTACCATGCTAGCTAGTATATATGCTCTCTTTTGAACACTTTCGTATGTACAAAATAAGGAAAAAACTCCAAAATGACCTTTTATTCTTTAATGAATCTTGCAAAGGGTCCAATTCTGCTTTCAGTTTCCAAGTTTTCAAGTAACTTTAAGAATTGTATCTGATTTTGACTCGTTTTCAACTATATCCGTTTTTTTGTTGTTGTTTTGGTACAGCTATTCAGTGTTACTGATACGTCTTTGTGTGTTAGCTCAAGTTTCATAATAATTTCAGCTATTCAGTAATTAGTTCATATTATTACATAGCTATTCGGTCCTTAAAAATAAATACATTGTTAAACTAATATATAATCTGTCCCCCACCCCACACACACACGCCACCCCTTTTTTCAAGGCTAATAAGCTAGCCAATTATTCTAGAGAAGGTCTAAGTTCAATGTAGGTTCGATAATGATAGATTCTCAAACTTGGTCGATATGCGCCTAACTAAATACCTTCTGCACACTAAATATTTGTAGATTTGTATAAAGTCGATCGAGTAAAGTAATAATGAGATTTCCTATTTGATATAATTTTCTTTTCACTCAAGAGAGATACATGCTGTTTGAGGTGCACCCTATTGCAAAGTGGTATATGTAACCTTTGTGACGTCAACGAAGAGATAATTAGTCGCTTACCCAAGTGACAGGATACCTAGAAAAGAAAAAAGAGACAATGAGGTGCATGCACCCCATAAGTGGTAGTGACATCTATTTTTGGAACCCCCAAAGGAAAAAAGGGTCGTCGCGGTTTGACAGAATATCCTCTTTGTCGATTATGAAGTGTAGATTCCTCATTAAGTGGGTATTTCCTTTAATTTTTGGAGCAGTTATATTCACTCACCCCATTTTAGGGTGAATTGGGATGGAAATAAGATAGAAGTAGGAAGAAAAATTGACAGAAAAACGATAGGTGATGTGATGAAAAAATAAAAGAGATATTAAGAAAAATCAAATGACAATGATGGAAAGAGAAAATGTATGTATAGTAAGTACTATCCTAATTCTTCTATGAAAAGGAATATATTCGGTACAACGGACCTTACATTTGTGTCTTATAGGGGGTTTCTCCTGGGCCATATTTGGGAGGATAGAATAAGATGAGGCTGACTGATGGTAACTGATTCATAAACTTAAGCTAAACTGAATGTTATTCCAATTATGATAGAATAAAAATGATTAATAAATTGAAGTTAAGTTTAAATTGTTTAGATAATATTTGAGTTTGATTATTGGTGAAAATTATTTTTTATTCAATTTTTTTTTTGTTGAATTCTAAATTAGTTAAACTCTATTTTTACTAATATGAAGTGGAGGGTTAAAAATAAATTAATGTTATTCTTGTGAGTCAAAATTCAATCGATAGCTCTTTTTGTGGGAATTGAGTTTGGAAATAGTATTTTATTGAAAAGGTGAAAGAACTATCTTTTAGAGCATTTCTAATGCAAGAAACTTAATTGGATTTCTTAAGCATTTTTTTGTGGTTTTCGCAGTATTTTTTGTGGTCTTCATAGTGTCATGTCACTCCTAAGAAACTTACTCAATATTTTGCTTCAATCCAAGAAATCACAAGGAACTCAAAAAAATCCACATATTTATATTTTTTTAATAAAACTTAACATTTTCTCAATTTTCATAAATATAAATTAAAATAAATAAAACGAAATATGTAACAATATAAAAATAAATTTTACATAATAATAAATAATTAAACACAATAACATCGAAATAAATAAAAAATCTAGACCTCGAAAAAAATTACATAAATTTAGTTATTGTTATTTTCATTTCCGAAACACTCCCAAATATGCTCAACCAAATCTGCTTGGAGTTGTCGATGTTTTTGTTTGTCGCGAACTTCTACTCTCCTTTGAAGGTATGTTGATCTGATACTAGGGTGAGCACCTAAAGATACTTCGAATGTTGACGTGTTGTTACCTACATTATCGTAATCAATATTACTTTGATATGTGTTACATTTGTCCTCGACAATCATGTTATGCAATATGATGCATGCATAGATGATATTCTTCATTTTGGCAATATCCCAAAAACGTGACGGACCACGTATAATTGCGAATCAAGATTGGAGCACTCCGAACGCTCGTTCTACATCTTTTCTTGCCGATTCTTGTCGTTGAGCAAATAATTTTCGTTTTTCTCCTTGTGGCATTGAGATGGTCTTCACAAATGTAGCATAGTCTGGATAAATATCATCGACTAAATAGTATCCCATATTATATTGAGTTTTATTCATTGTGTATTGCACTGCGGGAACACGTGCCGACAAAACTTCATCAAACACATTAGATCCATTTAACACAATAATGTCATTATTTGAACCCGCGGTGCCAAAAAATGCATGTCAAATCCACAAGTCTTGTGATGCAACAACTTCAATAATGATTGTTGGGTTGCGATGATCACCTCGACAAAATTGACATTTCTATGCAACAGAACAATTTTTTCATTCCCAGTGCATACAATTAATAGAACCTAACATACCTGAAAATTGGCGTGCTGCTCCCACTTGTAGTAGTCGTTGGGTGTCTTCGTTATTTGGTCTCCTCAAGTACTCATTCCCAAATATGGTGCAGATGCCTGATACAAATCGCTCCAAGCATTCCACCGCAGTTGTTTCACCAATTCGAACATATTCATCCACGCTGTTAGCAGGTGAGCCATAAGCCAAAATACGAAGTGCAGCTGTGCACTTTTGTAATGGAGATAGTCCTCTTCGACCCAGTGCATCGAACCTCACTTGAAAGTACTCATCATGATTGCTGAGCCCATCTACAATACGAAAAAACACATGCCTTCGCATGTGAAATCTTTGTCGGAACTGATTCTCTGTATACACAGGATTTACTGAGAAGTAGTCATTGAACAATCGATCATGACCTTCTTCACGATTTCGATATACCACTCTTCTTTGCATACGCCCGACGATGTTGCCATGTAGTTGTTGTTGGATCTGAAGTATCAACCTAATGAGGTCTTCATCGGTGTTGTCTTCCAATTCCTCATTTATCTTTTAATCTAAAACTTCATCTAAATCGACATTTGGATCCATTATATGGTATCTGAAGTGTTTGAAATGAGAGAGATATATTGCTTAAATTGAGTGAAAACATGTGAAAATGATCAAACATTAGACATTTATATAGCTTCATTTCCAACGGCTAGTTTTATAACGACTACTTTCTAACGGCTAGTTTTATAACGGCTACTTTTATAATGGCTAGTTTCCAACGGCTACTTTTATAACGGCAAATTATCCAACAACTTGTTTCGGTTGAAAATTTTCAATATAACATACAACAAGGACCTACATTGTTAATAATTGCATACAAAGTAACTGACAAACAACTAATTCAAACATAAGGACTAAAATTTAATTAAATAATTTCTTCCTAATATGGTCAATATTTTTCGTGGTCTTCGCGTTGTCTTTCTGACATGTTGGATGTATCCTTCATGAGGATTTCATACTCCATGCACCGTTCCTGATCTTGCATACGACTTTGTTGTGCCTCTTTTAACTGAATAAGTTTTAATGTGTTTGCATTCTTCTCATTCATTGCACTTTCTATGCCAGATAAATCGATATTGCTAGAAGCTTGTTTTCCTTTGCTCTTTCTTTTTGCTGCTTTTTGTCCCATTGGGCGAGACACTGGTGATGACTCATCATATTCTTCGGCTTCAATGGGTGTCTCTGTGTTAGAAGACGATGAGTAATTTTCGTCTGCAGAAACCTTTGTTCATTTTGAAGTATTTGATATAAATTCTGCATCGAATTTTGGTTGATCTTTCAATAACAACCAAGCATGCTCAACCTCAAATTTTTTACTTGTATCCTGCGAGTAAATCAAATGAGCATTAGTCATACAATCTTTCTCTGAACTTCCACTTCTCCTGTGCTTACCGGCTTGTTTGTAGCACCCATTAAATTTTTGAACTGCTGGGTGGATCCTATTCCATCGAGATTTCAACTGCGTCGAGCTTCTTTGACAAAATAACCCGCTTTCACGCACATCGTCATTGTTGTACGCATTTGTGATTCTTGACCTATATTGCTTTGATGTTTGGTCGACACCGATTATTGAATCTTTTGACACATTGAGCCACGATCGGACGAGAATCACATCTTCTGCCACCGAGAATGTTGTACGTGATTTTTTCCCACTACCATTGTGGTCGCCCTCGTCTAGTTGAACATTGTCTACACCAATTGTAGATTCAACTTCATTGATAGGGGGTGAAATATTGGATAGAGAAGGCCTATAATACGTTTTTGGATTGGTGGGGGGTGATAGTTGACTACAAAATTGTGGAGTTTGAAAACTACCACCGGTAGGTAACTCCACATTAGACGGAGGATGCATATACCACATGTGTGGAGGTGGTGGATACATAACATATTGAAGTGGATTTTGCGAATTTTCACTAGTATGTGGAGGTGGTGGATACATAACATATTGTGGTGGATTTGTGGAATTTTCACTGGTAGGGGTGGTTGATTTTGCAAATAATTATAGACGCTTTGATAATTGTAGTGATTGGGATCCATTTCAAAGAAAATAAAAAAGATTGAGGATAGAATGAAACACAAAAAGTTAGAAATGAAACTTGAAACTTGAAACTTGAAACTTGCAGTGCAAAGAAGAAGAAAAAATTACCTATATTTATAAACAAACTTTCATTTGACAGTTAGTGCTTCCAACGGATATAATTTGCTATTGGTAATTTTTTTTTTGTTTGAATTTATTTATTAATTTTAACTTTTCTTTACATTAAAAGTTACACTTTTTTGCATCTATTTTACGGTTAGTGCCTCCAACGGATATAATTTGCTATTGGTGATTTTTTTTTTGTTTGCATTTATTTCTTAACTTTTAACTTTTCTTTACAATAAAAGTTACACTTTTTTGCATTTATTTTACGATTAGACTTTTTAATCTTCTCTTCCACTTTGCATTTTTTCATTTCTATCTAACTTAACGGCTCTTTTTTTTTCATTTCTATCTAATGACTCCTATTTTTTTATTTCTATCTAACGGCTCTTTTTTTTTTTTTTTTCTATCCACGCGTCCCTTCATTTGGTCCATCCTCACAAGAAGCTTCCCGAAAGCCTCCCCTTCCACGCGTTCCCTCATTTTCTCTTCACTCTTAAACCACTCGGCCTCAATCTCTCTCACGAAACCACAGCCTTCACTCTCAAATTCACTCACGCGTCCCTCAGCCTCTCCTCCTCTTTTCCTTCTCCTCTCTTCCACTCAGCCCTTACCCTCTCCTCTCACAAACCACGTCCATTTCTCTTCTCCCTTCCTCTCTCTGCTTCAAAAAGGCGAAAAGTAATGTTTTTTAATTGGGAAGAAACAGTTCTTTATATAAGGAACTCAACCTCCACAGAAGAAACGGGTTCCTCCATGTCACTGTGCTTCAACGCGAGAGAAATCCCAAGGAACGGGTGCTTAGGCTAAGAAACCCCTTAAGCATCTCCCATTGGAGATGCTCTTAATGCCCATTCACATTGGGAATGGGATTAGCCCTAGCAAGTCAAGGTGATGTTTGTAATATCTTAAAATTTTAATATAGCTAATTATTAATTTTAGTTTAAAAGTTATTAATATACAAATTTATTTGAATTAAAATGATATATATATATATATGAAATGTTTGTATTATGATATATTAAATATTGTTGAAATAATTCAATAAAGTAAATTATGTCTGTTTTAATTATTTTATTTAAAATTGATCAAGTTAAATAATTATTTTATCAATAAAAAAGATTAGGTGATTGATATAAAATTGTTGAGATTATTTTATAATTATAAAAGAAAACGTGATAGTTTTATATCCTAATTAAAAAGATTAAAAGATTATTATTATTGTAAAGATAATTATTATAGTAATAATGCAATATTGTATATCTAATTTGAATAAGATATTTGTTATATTTGAATTTCTAATCATTGAGAAATGAGAATAATTTAAATCTCATCATGTTTTATTTTAATATATCTTGAAAGAAAATAAAATATTAGATAATATTAGTGATCAGATAAATCAAGATAATAAAGTAGAAAAAGATAAAGAAAGATTTGATTAGCCAAATCTATTGAGAATATACCTCAAATTCAATCTTAAATCATATACTATTGTATTATAAATTATCTCATTAAAATTAATTTTAAAAATATAAATTTATTAGGATTATTTGAATAGGAAATATGTTAGATTTAATTTTTTAAAAATTTATTTAGAGTATAAATTTATATAATAATTTCAAAATTTTAAAATAAACTAACACATCACATGAGTTATAATTAGTTCTACTCTATAAAAGAAGATTTTTATTCTATGTGATGATGTCACATGAAAATCAAATAAATATTTTAATTTATTCCCTCCAAAATTATTAAATAGCATTATTCAATTCAATTCAAT
>PYAF01004995.1:3403309-3447636 GCA_007407185.1 Glycine tomentella | reverse complement strand
AAAATATTTATTTATTAAATAATTAAATTAAAAATTTATTTACAATTTTTTAAAAAAAATTTGAAAAAAACTTAAGACTTAAAAAAAAAACTTACTACTTCTAAGTCGTATAAAAAAAATCTTACAACTTAGAAGTTGTAAAAAAAATTATTAAATAAAAGTCATAAATATATTTACGATTTTTATTTAAAAAGTAAAATAAAAGATAAAACTTTTACAACTTTAAAGTCTTAAATTTTAAAAAAATTTACACTATCCTAAGATCTTTTACTACTTTAGTTTAGAAAAATTTAAAAAAATAAAAGTCGTAACACCTATTACAACTTATCTCTTTCGATAATTAATTTGAAATTTCCTCTCAAAATTGATAATTAAAAAAAATACTCTTTAAGAGTAAAAAAGCCCCAACAAGAATGTTGACTGGCAGCTTCAAGAGGAGAAGATTAGTGAATCTTTTGGGTTTTTCTTAGAACTGAAAATATGAGGAAATACCTAAGGTAAGATAAACTTGGTTGATGAGATCCTAGACAAAATCTCGAGTAGGATTTTGCCTTAGAAACCAAAACCTTGTCACCCGTCCGTTTGAAGGATCGGTGATCGTATTGGGAATAATCCAAGTCTCACATTGGCTAGAGATAGTGTCAAGTCAGAGTATATAAGTGGAGAACAATCCTCACCCTATGAGCTAGCTTTTGGGGTTGAGTTAGGTCTAAACCCACATTCTAACATGGTATCAGAGTCTATTCTAGATCCATTAACGGGTCACTCACCATATTATCCCGCACCAAACCCTAAAGTGTTGGGCGTGAGGGGGTGTATTGGGAATAACCCAAGTTCCACATCGGCTAGAGATAGTGTCAAGTCAAAGTATATAAGTGGAGAACAATTCTCACTCTATGAGCTAGCTTTTGGGGTTGAGTTAGGTCTAAACCCACATTCTAACAGATCGGGTTTCAGTTACGACGGGTGGGTACATGCGGGTTGCCTTCGCTCACATTTTGGTCGGTGAGCTTGCATGCAGCTCCGTCAATGGCATATGAGGTTTTCTTCATTCTTCTTTGTTGTGCAATAGTTTTGAATCCAGACAAAATGAGTGCTATTGTTATCTTGTATTTTCAGTTTTTTAATAATAAAAATATGTTCACTGCTCCATGCCTAAGTCAGTCAGCTGTGAAACTACCTTAATAGCTGGTGAGGCAACACTGAATGCTTTTGAGAAATATCTTTTAAATACTTCAACGTTAATGGCTGAATGCCTTATGCCCATATCTCCTTAATTTTGATACACACATAAAATCGAAAATTTACTTTAATTAACCCAAGGCCCGACCATATCCATCCGAGAGACTTACTTTTATCTCGGTTTAGTCGGATCATATTTTCTTGCTAACCCCTAATGAAAACTACAACCTTGCTCAAACAGATTTGTTATGATATTGACAAGAGGTGTAGAGACTTTTGTGGGGGAATCTGCATCTTATTATATATTGGTCTAAAATATGCACCCCTGGAAAGATGGGAGGCCTGGACAGCGAACAAAAAGATGCCACACTAAGAAAGCAATCCAATCAGGAATAAGGTAGTTAGGGTAGGTCTTAGATTTGCTAATCTTGTTAATGAAGCTATTTTTTCTTCTTTGAAGATAGCTTGGAAAGTTTGTGCTGACTCCTTAGAAGAGAGGGAGGTGGTGGGTTCAAATCCCTCTTACTAAGATTCTCATAAACTAACAATTAACATTTGTTGATAAAAAAAAATAAAAATTGAGAGAATTTTAAAGAATCAATTGCCTGGAGGTTAGGCAATGGCAAGACCATTAGGTTTTGGGTGAATAATTGGATCTTGACAATAGGGTCTCTTTTTTGTCATGCTACATGGCATATTTCAGGTGATTGAGCTTAATTAGAATGTGGCTCAAGTTGTGAAAAGAGAAGGGAGTTAGAACACTCAGTATTTGTTTAACAATTTGCCCAGAGTAATTGTTAGAAGATTTCAAGCTATGACAGTTCGCCATTATCAGAATGTGGATCATGGCATATTTGGAAGCCTTCCATTGTTTCCCTTGGAAGCTCTCCCATGAGTCTTCTTATCAACTTCCAGAGGCTTACAAGAGGCATAACAGATTCTGATCTCTGCCCTATCTGTAACTCTCACAGCGAGACAACACTTCATGAATGTTAGACTTTTGCCATCTATTTGATCTAATTTGGAAGTGAAGGAATACAAAGATTTTTAATGTCTTGGTCAAATAACTCCATGATTTTGATGAAACATCAATGCCTTGTTCAGGACTTGAAGCACATGCAAGAGATGTTCTCAATTCTTCAAATAAGAGACCATATTCCAACTTATGCAGGGTTCAATTGGATACCTCCCATCTGCTAGAGTAGTTAAAGATAACTGGGATGGATGGAGAGTATTCCAATTTTGGTCCTTCAGCTTCTTGGTGGGGCCTTCTAAGAAATGACGTTTAGACAATATGTTAGGATCTGTTGGATAAACTTATTCAAGAATTCTTTTAGAAAAAATAATTAAAAAAAAAATGAAATGAATTTCTTCATAAATTAAAATTAATTTATGCATAAGTTAAGAATCATCTTTTATTGAAATTATATGATAAAGCTTTTATAAATGAGTTTATGCCCAAGTTAATTTTAGCTTATGACAATTTTATCTGTTTCTTACCCAAAATTCAAAAAGGAATAAACAATGAACAAGGTAAGGTAAAAAAATGAAAAATTTAAAATGCCCTTAACTTTTCACATGTTTCTAAGATAATCATTTTCTTCTTGCAGGAAATTAATGAGGCCACAGATAAGGACATAACTGTCGAAGGGTGGAACAAGGTAGCAAGAAACTGACACATTCTTCTATATAATCATCCAAATGTGTTACCCGTAATAAGATAGGGGCAACAAAATAATCCACACTCATTGGATATTCTTCTATATAATCATCCAAATAAATACACTGATTTCCTATCGCTACAAGGGTAATTGTTACCCCATCCAAAACAACACGCTAACTAGTAATAAGCAATCCCAAATAACTCAGTTACCGGGTGGTAACCCAGGCTTCTACAGGGAACTAAGCTACATTTTCAAACTGCTGCATGATACTCATCTTTAGTTTGTTTCATTGCATCCAACTGTGACACAATAAATTCCACTTTCTTGTGACAAATCTCACTGGCTATTCTTGAACCATAGTCACATTTCTCAAATGGACGATATTCACAAGCACTTTTGATTTCATCCCGCAATGCAACCTGAATGTCCTGAAAGATTTGGAAAAAAAAATGAAATTAAAGAGTTACAAAATTACAGCAAAAGTTTGAGCATTAACATGATGATGACCTTTCTTTAAGTAACTGTAAGTACTTATAGGCTGATCTAATTGTTGTTGACACATGTTAGATCGTCAGTATTTAAGACATTTATGTATGGCAATACCACAGATTCAGAGTTCAAATTCCAGCTCAGAGAAATGCTGGCCGCAAGTAGGTGGTGTTAGAACATGCCTATAAGACTGAATTTCTGCTAACTAAGGAGGTTAGGGTTATTGACTTAGTTAAAATTCTAATGGAATTTGGCAAATATAGGCTATTAAGAGATAGGGAGAGAAAGATTAGAGATATTTTGTTAAGTTAGAGATTGGTTATGGGGAAGAGATCTCAGATTCTTGAATTCCGAGAAGAAATTTTGTTTTTCTCTTCCTAACCAGGGTTCACTGATTCAAGGCTAATGGAGATTTCGTCAATAAAATTTTATCTTTTCTTTCATTATTTTGCTAATTTCTGAACCAGTACCTAACAAATGATTAATGTAAAGTAAATAAAATATTCTTACATAATGCCTGCTGTTAATTTTATATAACGTTAATTATTTAAATGAGACCACTTAAATAAAATTAGTGCAATTTTGGTAGTGTGCTCTTTTTGGGACTTGCACCCATAATGCTACCTCTTTTATATACATGAATAGACAAAAGAATAAATTGATTTCTGGGAGACAAGGACCTTGATTAATTGCATGAACTCAAGGCAGTGGTTTTGGACCACATCCTTCCTAGGACCAACAGGGCTTGCAAGCTCATCCATGACTCCTCCTGCAAGCTCCAAAACCTTCACAATTCTCTACACATGACCAGCAGAAAGGAGAAAAAAATTAATCGAACAAACTAGATATTCTGTCACTTTCATGACATTTTTTAACATGTTTTCAAAATATTACCTTTTCTACATTCTGAAGTCTCTGCAGTGAAGTTGTCTGGCCCTGTGAATCCATGGCTGTTGATTCCTTGTGTTCCTTCTCTGTGATCACACACTAAAAACTTGGATTAATTTCAGATACATAAGGTTTGCCATTTGAAGAAATACAAATTATAAAAAAAATTAGAAATTGTTATAATCTGATACACCAGCAGGCTTCACTCTAAACTGCGGTTAATTTTTCAGTCAAACTCATAGCAAAACTACAGCATATTCAAGGAAAAAATAGCCATAGCCAGCGGTTAACTTTCAATCATAGCATGCAAGTCACAGCAGAAAATCTGGTCAAGAATTAAAAACAATGAGCAGAGGAAATGAGAGACGTGTTGCAGAGGAAATTTGGCCATACATGCATGATGCATCATGTTCTCTATATTTTAAGCTCTTAACCTGAGCAGAGGAGATGGGAGAAGTGCTGCAGGGAGAGCAGCCTTTTACTTTATCTAAAATATACTTTATTAATTTAAAAACTGCCAGATCTACCAATCAGAGAGTAAAGTATTTTCTGACAAGTTTGTAATTAAAAAAAATTAATTAGCCTAACAGATCCCTAATGTTTAATTAGTAAAATACTAGAACCTTAATGGTCTGTTTGTCACGTTTAGAGAAAAATTAACCACAAATTCTGAGCATTTTGTTAACTGTTTTCACCAATATAATGGTATTTGACTTAATAACTGATTATAAGCTATATGCTAGGGCCCCTGACCTGGATTTCGTACACATGCATTCACACAATCATGAATCATAGGCGTTGGATGAAAAACTTAACTGTTCAAATCTCAGATGCATATTTTAAACATGGTTTAACAAAATCAAATGCCTCTTCTAATCTTCATTCACATATTCTAATTAGACACAACATTTAAATTTCAATATAGTTTGTTAATTAGCGAAAAATAGTATACTTGAGTTAAGGCTCTTTAGTTGAATGTTGTCTTAGAAGTTAGGATTGTGATTACTATGATATTTCTTCCCATAGTAGAATAACAAAACTGAAAAAGATAGATGCACAACCAATTTGGATACTGTGAAAAAAAGGAGGTCAAACTACAAGTGTAAAATACAATCAGCATTTCACAATAAATTCAATTCAAGGTCGAGCAAATGATCAAAACTTCCATGGGTAACACAACAATCAGAACCATAAGTGAGATACATTAACTAGACTACAAATTAGCAATGAAAAAAAACGAGGTTATGCAGCAAGAGACTCAAACTTTACAAATAGAATCTAAACATGGAATTGAAAAACAACGCGATGAACAAGCAAAATAGTTTCATTGTGAATCACTACCTCAACCAATCCAATTCCACAGATAATTCCCGTGTCTCTCTGAAAGAAATTGACAAAAAAACACCTAATTTCAATTTCCAATTCAATTTTGACCAATGCCTCACCACAAACAGTCAAACATAGTTACAACACTGCTTCATGAAGTAACTAGTTCCCAAAACAAATGACCCAGCTTTGAAATTTGAACTCTATCATCTCGATTGAACATTTAACTTCCTCAAATTAAGAAAGAATTCAAGAAAAACCCTCTCATGCATGCACAAAATGCATCTATCTTGAATTCAGATATCTAACAAACAGGAACCTAAATTAAAAACTGTTAACTCATAAAATATATAGTAGAACAAAAAAATCAAAACCATGAAACCTTAAGACCAAATCTAAATGAACAGACCCTAACAAGCAAGAGAAACAAACCAGAGAGAGAGCTTGAGAGCTAGAACCGATGAGAACTAACACAGTCATCACAGTATAACAAAATGAAGATCATGAAACCTTAGAACCAAATTTGAATGGAGAAACCCTAGCAAAAGAGAGAGAGCAACAAAGACAAACCAAAGAGAGCGAGTGCTCGTGATGAGAGCGAGCGAGCAACGCGCGAAGGTCCGCCTCTCCTTTCGATCGAGAACTATTTTGAGGGGATTTAGAATTATGGGTTATTAGGTAGTTGTAAATTACTTTTTGAAATTCCAAAATTTTAAATTCATCAATAGTATATATAAATTCGTCTAGTCACCAAACAAGTGTTTTACTTATCAACAACTACACACTTTTTTTTTAATTTTTTTTTTTACATTTTAAAAAGCAATTCCTGTTTGCTTTTCCAACCCAGTGAGGGCTAATTACGAAAATGGGTAAAAAAATTTAAAAAAATATTATAATAGGTATTTTTAAAAAAATTATAAAAATACATAAATACAATTTTACAATAAAAAAATCATATATTAAAATATGATTTTATTTTTTATTTTTTGAAATTTATTTTTTTATTTTAAGAACTGAAATTATATGATAAAATACGATTTCAGTTTTTTTAATAAAATCGTATGTTAAAATATGATTTTTAAAATAATTCAATATATATAAATCATATTTTAACATATGATTTCAATTTTTAATAATAAATAATTTAAAAAATAAAATCATACGTACATATACAATTTTTTTATAATGAAATCATTTTTCAAAATATAATTTATTATTTTTGCAACTTTTAAAAATTATATATTATGATAATTTTTTTACACGATTATGGTACAAGAGTCGACCCGTGAACAACACGGGCACAGTATTCTAGTTTTAGTAAAACATTGAAACTAGTCATTTTAATGAAAAGAAATTTAGTTCCCACAAAAAAATACATTACTCAATTATAATTACCGCAATCAAATGCACTCTTAGTTTCAATGAAATTAAACCCCCAGTTAGGGGTTGGAAATTGGAATAAACCGAAATCGCATCCGATTAAGAGGGAAGTACGTAGAAGGTAAAAAAATAAAAAATAAACGTAAAGGGAAAAAAGATTTAGAAGTAAAAAAATAAAAATAAAAAATAACTAAGAACATGAAAATAGTGAGTAATTATTAAAAAAGAGTAATAAAAATTATAAAAATGAAAAAAAATGATAAAATTATCTAAAAATCGTGGACACCAAGAAGAGCTATTTCCTTTTTTAATAGTATAGATAATAGCAGCAAGTTCTGTTTTGTGTAATGAACTGAGAAAGGAAGAGAAGTGACTCTCCAACCTCACTGGCAAAGTGAAGAAAAAGGAAAAACACTTACGCTCCTTTATCAATTGTCACAGACAACTAGTGGCGGAACGACGGTGAGTAATGAACCTTAACTTCGTTCAAGTTGTTTAATTTTCTTTGTAAATTGTAATAAAACATTAGTGAGCTTAACATAAATAAAAAAATTGAAATTCTTTTACTTCTGCTTAACAAAACTTTTCACAATTGGTATTTTCGTATTGACTAATTTGTGTTTGTTTGTGCACAAAATAAATTGTAAGTTTTAGTTTAACATTTTCAATTAAAATATATAATTAAATTTTTATTTTTTAAATTATAGATATAAATATTACAATAACAATAATTGTGTATTATTAAATCAAACATCAATGAAAATTATGTATTTTTAATGATATTTTTTATCTAATAAATATGTATTTTTACATGCTTCAATTAATAATTTGAAAACAAGCTTCAAGAAATTAGAATAGGTCTAATATCTTCTCAATGTGTGATAAGAGAACTTATAATATTAAGATTAATTAAAAGAAAAAACACACATTTAAAAGAAAATATTTATTTAAAAAAAAACACACCATATGATCTTCAATAAAATAATAAAAATCCTTTTATAAATCATGATCTCTAATATATCAAATTGCACGCAGTTTCTACCGCATCTTCTTTTTGTTTTGACACTTGCATAAGCTTGCTAATCTAATCAATACTAACCTAAAATCATTAGTAAAACAAGACATTGCTACGGTGTTCTTATTCCTAAATTTAATTTTCATCGTAAAATTAGAAACAAACTTTAATTCTTATCTTACTTTCAATTTACGTCTCGCTCTCACATCAAAGTCTAATATAATCATTCTTTATACATCTATGATCTATAAATCAAGAGCTTTCAAAATTCTAAATACGACAATTTTAAACAAGGCCTAATTAAAAATTCGATCCACTATCAAATTTGTTTTTAAAAATGGCCTTTGAATTCACGATAGACAAGAAAAGCTACACAAAAGCACCGATTTTTTTTTTCAGAATTAATGGACCGTCACCACTGATTTTCGTTAATAAACTATGGTTGACAGCATTGAAGTTGTAAATATTGTTTCTGATGGTACGTACTATCACGCCATACCAAATCATTACATAGGAGTATAACAAAATATCTAAAATTCGTAAATGTATCATTTTATAGTTTGTATAATTCAATTTTACATGACTAATGTACAGACATGAATACCCTTCCCCAATAAAAAAAGTACTAAAACATTAGATGTTACAATTTCAAAAGCATCATTGCAGTAGTGAAACTTCTCCGAGAAGGGTAGGCAGTCCCACGTTGGGATTGCTCTCAGCCTCTCGAAATAAAGTACAGTACACTCTTGCCTACCGTCCCCTTGTTAACCATCTTTGTGATACAATAACTTGGTAACCCGATCATTTCTCTTCTTCATCCTCAGAATCTGACTTTGCAAAAACAGGCTCAGGTTGGGTTTCTGCATATGCTGGAGCAATGAACTTTGGATCCTTTGCTGCAGCATCAGCATATTTCAGGATAGCTTCCCTTGGATCTTCCTCCATCCATGTCTCCTTGATCATACCACCTTTCTGAAATTACATTAAAATGTAAGTACCTTCCACTGTCACAATCTAAAGCATGAAAACTGGAAATTCAAGAAAAATAATGCAGAAGAAATGTGCACAAATAACAAACCTTTAGAAGATACTGGGTCAGTAAGCTTCCTTGACTAGTACCAACTCGTCCACCAAAGCCAGGACCTGTCATAGGTAGTTCAGGCTTATGGGACTTCAATGGATCCTTTAGTACTTTCTCTCGCTGACGCTTACGGCTTGGCTGATCTCTAAATAGTGGTAAAGCGTGAGGATTGTGAATGACAGGTTTTGCCTCAAAGTCATCAATTGATTTTTTCCTTGGTGCACGTGCAACACATACAAGAGCTCCTCTCTCACTTACGGTTGGATCATATAGTATGTGAGTCCCACCTTGGCTTTTATCACCAGTAGTTGCAAAGATCTTTACGGATAAAAGCAAGTTCAGAAAGAGTTATAAGCACGAGCAACAAATCCTGTTCAGAGAATGCATAACACGAGAAAATTGTTAAGTAACATAGCTGCAATATTATGTTACCTGATTCAGTTTGGGATGCCAAGAACACTGAACAACACTACAAGTGGGTGATATGCCAACTTTTGAAACAAGCTCAAGGTTTACTCTATCAAAGAAGCACAATAAACCTCCTGTCATGCTCTCCCTTTCCACAGATGTTCCAGTCAAAAAGAGTTGCTCATCAGGACTGAAGGCAATATTTGTTTGTCCATAGTGATTTGGCAGATCCTCAAATACCTTTAATGGTTCTTTTGTTTTGCGGAGATCCCAAACCTGAGATATAATTCAAAAGTCAGGAAGATTAGATAAGGGTAAATACATGTCTAATTAAAGAAAGCAAATATCAACAAGCTATAAGATGCTTTCATATGTGATCATTTATTTACCTTCAATGAACCATCAAAACTCCTTGACAATAAGATTCTCCCATCACTTGAAAATTTCAGACCACTAATATCATCCTCATGACTTTTCTCAATATGTACATCTGGCCGACTCCCCCATCCAGGCTTAATATTCCAAATCTGTTAAAATTAATTGACCATTCCAAGCAATATATAAGGAGATAGTTAATGGTGTTTCAATCCAGCTCAATATCAGTAAACAGATATTGACCTTATTACCCAGTAATATAGCGAGAAAAGATAGATACCTGGATCGAACCATCTCCTATACCACCAGCAATGCATTTACCATCACGATCCCATGCACATGTGGTGACAGGAACTCTTCCAGGTCTCGCAAGCTTTGGTTTAATGACCTAACCATTGAACAATAACAACAAAACTTCAATAACATCAGAAATTTGTAAAATATAAATTAGAGCATAAATTTATCAAAACTTGCAATAATTTTTTTCCCATTAAGTAATAAAATGGAGTAAGAGGGGATTTTGTAAAGACAATGTCAATGACTTCCTCACAACTGCATGCAAAGTAGAAGCCAATAATTGTACAAGCAATGTTAGAAGCAAGTAAGAGATGCTTTCAGCCACTTTTCTTTATAAAGCCTAAAGTTTTATTTTAAGAAAATCCAAGTACTCCCAAATATCTGTTTGAAAGGCTCTTTATTTTCATATAAAGATTATAAATAAAAACAAAAATCACAATGCATGGAACTAATCCAAACAAAACATTTACCATGGAAGAAGACTAAGGTAAATTTTCCAAACCTGCTTCTGACTTTTGAAGTCATTGACATCCCATATGCGCAGTGAGCCATCCTCTGATGATGTTAAAATGGTCTCTTTAGTTTTTGGATGCCACTCTCCACATGTCAATCCAGATATGTGGCCCTTGGTATTCTTTAGATCACGAATATACATGTCTCCTTTCACAAACTCTCCCAAAGTAAGCCCATCACGATCATAAATCTGTGGGAATAGGACGAAAGTTCCAGTTAATGGAAAATCACTGGAGCACAAAAAAAAAAAAAAAAAAACTAGCAGATAATGATGCCACACACTACCTTTGCTTGAGCTGATCCAGTCACACACAAAAAGCGATCTGCAGTTGGACTCCAGCTTAAATTGCGAACTTGATGACCTTCAAATGGCTCCAGCTGTCGAAACGATTCCAAACGAGCATTCATTCCTTGAAAATCATACATTCGTACCATATAGTCATAGCTTCCAGAAAGCACTCTTGATCCTGTGTGGTCCACAGCAAGAGCTGACACAACCTGTTAATTGACCAAATGTTAATTGTTGATAAATTACTTCCTACCACGACTAATTTCCTTTCCCATCACATTCAGATTTGAATACCTGCAGCAGCTGCTCATTAACATAGTCGGGGTCTGTCTTCTAGGGTTCTAGTCAAGGTTTTAAAATAACAATCCACGACAACAATTTTGGTCACCCTGTCAAGGTTTTTGGAATCTCTGTGACCGTAATTGGGACCAATGGACCATATTGGCCACATATGTCTGCAATTTCCAGCAATATTGGCGAATGCAACTAAACGCAACCACAAACTGCAATTTAAAACCTTGGTTCTAGTTTCTGTACTTACTCATTTGCAGCAACCCCAATCATTAAAGAATAATTAATCGCAGACCACAACTTATAGCAAAGTTAAAGTTATTCATGTTATCATGTTATTATGTTATCATAGTATGACATAAAAATAGTGTAAACCCTAGTATTCTCCCCTTTCTCAATTCAATATCATATTACTTAATTATTGACAAATCTCAGAAAGCACTTCTACCTTATCTGAAAACTTGGGAATTGGAAATCAAAATAGCTCTATTAGTTGTTACCATGCCCTAGCAGGCACCGCTTATTGTTCTTCCTTAAGAATATCGTTCTTTTCGTTCATTTCTGCAATTAAGAGAGAGAGAGAGAGAGGAAGGAAGGGAATACCTTGGTGTGGCCCTTGAGTACAATCTCGTTGCTAAGGGGAATCCGGAAGCGGGTTCCTACCTCATCTTGATCCGAATCGTCTTCAGACTCCGACGCGTTCGGCGGTGGCGGGGGCGGGCCAATTATCTCGGCGTCGTCGTCGTCTTCTTCGTCGGAAGCTGTGGGCGGAGGCGGCGGCGGACCCACCATTGGGCCGTCGTCGTGATCTGGCGGCGGAAGCGGAGGAGGAGGAGTAGGGGTTATGGAAGGGCGGAGGGAATTGAGGCATTCCCTGGAAGAGGAGGAGATAGAAGGAAGGTCGTTGGCGGTTTTGGGATTGGAATTGGAACGACGTGTCGCATTGTGGATGGCTTCAAGAGGGGTGTGAGACTTCGATTGCTTCCCGAATGAGAGAGGGAACTGAGCTCGAACAGCGTCGTATATGTCACCTTCCTCCTCCATTCTTCTTTCTTTACACAAACTTCTACTACCTCTACCGCTACATTTCATTTTCATTATATACTTTATTATTATACCTAAAATTGCTCATGTAGTCATGTCCACTGCCAATTCCTTCTGTTTTATTCGGACCTGACCCTTTTTTGTTTCTTCTACTCAGTCCATTACCTCTGTCACAGCTCTTCCATAAAATGATATCGCTCCCTCCAAATTTGTTATTAGCCCCTATCAGTACTTGAAAAGATTAAAGTACCCTTTCTCCTTCCTCCAATTATTTACACCTATCCTTTCTCACCACCCTTTCTTCATTCATTCTTTCCTTCCTTTACTCTTTTCCCCCTCTTCCCTCCTTACCACACAAAGCCTCCCTTACTCATGGTATTTTTTTCTCATGTTAGTTGACATAACGAAATTACCATGTCGTTATGTTGTAGAATTTGTCTCATAACTAATCACGATTTTGATGTGCTGCAAATTTGTCTTACAACGAAATTATGATTTTATTGTGATGCAATTTTTATAAAAAATACATAATGAAATCACAATTTCGTTGTATATTTTTTTTCTTTTCGCACCCCACTTCCATTGTTCAATGTTTTCACAATCACTTTGTATAGGGAAAACACACTTTCACTGCATTAGTGTTGGTGTGAAAAAATGTGAAATGAAAGTGTAATTCCGTTGTGCATTGTATAATGGAATTACATTTCTTTTACACAATATTTTTCACACTCCTCCTATTGCAACAAAAGTATGTTTCCGCTATACAAGGTGGAAAATGTCATCTTTGAAACTTTTGAATGTTGGTAGGAGCCAATAGCTATGTTGTTTGGACTAATAATAACTCTCCAACTCGTATTTGAGAATCAAACCTAACATCCACAACATTTTGTATTATAAAAACAATTTAGTTTTTTGATGAATTGTTAGCTAGTTTTATGCTGTTAATTACATTAAATTTACCTTCAAAGTGTTTTTCTTAAATAATTGTTAAAAAGTTAATGATTTTAATTATATGATAATTTGTAAATAAATTATGAATAGATATACTTGTACTTCATATCTTTTTTGAATCATTGAAAGTAATTCTTAAAACTAATTAATTAATAAGGAATTTTTGCTCTCTTCTGTTTTGTATAAGCAGATAGTATATTGCCATCCCGTTGGTGTCAACATCTTAGCATTGTTGTGCTGTCTACGTGAAGAACTTCAATATTTAGAAAAAATATTTTTTGATTATATTGATGACTAATATTTATTAAAAATTAGAATTTTAATAATACCTTTTTTTCAACCATGTTTTTACTATCTAAAGGACTTGAGCAAGATACTTTGCTGATTCAAGTCTGTTTCACTCGTATTAATGATATGTTTGTAAATGATTAATTTTTTAGGTATATTTCTTAATTTACTAAATTAATTTGTTAGTATTATTTTGAAACTAAACCCAAACTTAGGAACGACATCACCATCTTCTCTTTTGTTATTTATTTTTCTTCTGCTTTTGGTCCCGAAAATTAATGACAAAAGAAACTATCGAATTTCAAGCAACTTCACAACACCAATAAGAAAGTTATCATATTTTATTCTTCACATTTCAATATAATATTTCGTACACAAATGGTAATTTTCTCTTAAGAAAAACACAAATGGTAATTTGATGGGGGGGTGTATCTGTGTTTTAATTTTTTATTTTGATAGTGAGGGAAGACGTAATCAATGAAGTCACCAATCCCATTTGTTTACTTAACGTAGAATTGATGGCAGCTATTGATAATTGAGGCTGTAAGCAGTAGGGACACCTTCGGCTAGTAGAGTGACGGGAACATAATCATAAAATGGTGATGTTTACTTATTATTAATTTAGCAAGACTGAAAGACAGAAAAACCTCATCATAATGCATAAGACCATATGCATGTATACGATGCACTATAAATTCTTTTGAATTATAAGTATTTACTATCTTCATTGTTCCATCAAATCTTGTAAATACTAAATAATATGAATACAGTTAAGTATTAGTACTTTTTAAATTAGATTTTATAGAATTAAATATGTTAGTAATGTTTCAAAAAGAAATTTCATTAATTTTTCTCCTAGTAACCTTTAAAATGTTTAAAAATGTTGTTTTTGTCGATATTTAATGTGGTAATATAGGGTCAATTTGTTTAAGTTTATTTTATTAAAAAAGTAATTTTTTAATAAAAAATAATTTCATATTTTTTGTTGTGTTTGGCTAAATTAATTTAACAAAAAACAAACCAATTTTCTATTTTTTAAGAAGCAATCCTAATTGTTTCTTAAAAATCACTTTTTTAAAAATATGTTTTTAAGAATAAACAAACTGACTTATAATTAGGGTGCATCTAACCATGTCATGTTAGTTACCATTCCGTTGTAACATGTTTAAATACATGTTATCAGTTATGTATAACTAATGAAGTACTCTAAAGTCTAAAGTGCTCAAAGAAAGTAAGTTCTTCCAAAGATTGGACACATGCCTCCCTCACATAACATGCATTACTTATCATATTTTGACTATTTTGTTTCTTTCTGTCTTACAGTTATACAATTTATTGTTCAAATAATATTTGTTATTTAAAAACATTGCCAAAAGAGACTCGTAAGTGATGATATCATCTTGCTCATTTGTTTAAAAGGGGTGAATATGATACGTTGTTTTGTTTATTCCTAGAATGAATTATGAAAGTAGTAAAGTGGAAATTAAGTGCCTATTAACAGGAATCATATAGTGGAGCACTTGAAAATGAAAATCCTTTGTGCCCGTCATCAGTGACAAATTTGCTTGTTAAGCCGCCCATGTGGTCGGACACCATGCCTATGTATATGTATAAATATATCTCTTGACTTACATTCAACTAAACACAGACTAAGGACATTGTCCAGTTGCCATAAACTAAACTTTAAGAGAAATTTGCATTTGCATTTTCTTTATTACTACTCTTTGATTCTTGAAGGCTGAAACATTTGAGTCTTAATTGATCCTTGGAAATGGAGGATGGGGGTAGTGTCAAAGCAGGCAGTACTACTAATACTATGAGTAGTTTCAGGATTGGGAGTAGATCAGTTTGGAGCAACAGTGGTGTGGAAACCTTTGCCAACTCTTTCCACCAGGAAGACGACGAAGAGGCTCTTAAATGGGCAGCCATTCAGAAACTTCCTACGGTCGCACGTTTGAGGACGGGCTTGATGACTTCAACTGAAGGGGTTGCCAATGAGGTCAATGTTCATCAACTTGGGTTGCAAGAAAGGAGAGGTTTGCTTGAGAGGTTGGTCAGAGTTGCTGAAGAGGACAATGAGAATTTCATGCTCAAGCTCAGGGACCGCATTGATAGGTGAGTGTGTATCAGTGTCATTTTTCTTGATTTTAACTAAGCTGCATGCAACCGGCTAGGAGTTTAGATAGTTTGCATCAGGATTGAAGTTCTCATCTCATTGTCGCTATTATACACAGACAAAAAGAAAGAAAAAAAAAACTAAGTTGAATGCCTTTAGAATGTACTATTGATAGCTTGTTTTTTTGGATTGGATGGTGTCAGAGTTGGAATCACCATTCCTACAATAGAGGTCCGATTTGAGAACATGAACGTTGGAGCAGAAGTTCATGTAGGTAATAGAGCTTTGCCCACTTTCACTAACTACATGGTTAATAAAGTGGAGGTAAGTGTGCCAATACCAACCTTTCAAAATGAATAGTATTAACCTATTTGAAGGAGATTTTAATGTTTTTTTTTTTTGTTGGTTTTTAAAGGGGCTATTGAACTTCCTTCATGTACTCCCAAGTAGAAAACAACATATAAACATTCTCCAGAATGTTAGTGGAATAATAAGGCCTGCCAGGTAAAACGCTGAAAATGTTCTATTAATTGATTGTTATATTTCATTTGGAAGACAGCAAACAATATTCAAAACAAAACATGCCACTGTTTGCTTTTTCTCCAGAATGACATTGCTTTTGGGTCCTCCAAGTTCTGGGAAGACCACACTCCTTTTGGCTCTGGCTGGAAGACTTGATTCAAAACTAAAGGTTAAGACATATTTAATTGTTAAATGATGTTATCATGCTTGTGCTCATATTTTCCAGTTTTGGATTTGTAGCTAATACGGTTTGACTTATTGATCAGTTCACTGGAAAGGTGACTTATAATGGTCATGGGATGAATGAGTTTGTACCCCAACGAACTGCTGCTTATGTCAGTCAAAATGATCTTCATATTGGAGAAATGACAGTTAGAGAAACCTTGGCCTTCTCCGCACGAGTCCAAGGAGTTGGACCTCGTTATGGTTAGCCCACAGAAATTCAATTTGGATACCGTGCAAAAATTTCATATGCAAAATCAAGTTTTAACCAAAATTATTTCACATTCTGCAGATTTGCTAGCAGAGGTGTCCAGAAGAGAGAAAAAAGCAAATATTACACCTGACCCAGATATAGATGTCTATATGAAGGTAAGACACAATAATTGTCTACTAGGGATATGTTTGACCTATTTGGCCTGCATCCCATGAAGTTACTTTCAATATGGATATGTTTGTCTACTAGAATGATAAGCTTTCAAGCTAACGAAAGAAAAATGATTGTTTTTCAATTGTAACAGCAAATTTGTTGAAATTTGGGAATTCTATTTCTACCCATAAGCAATGGAATTTCCTTTCGGGAAGATGTATGCTATGAACACATCTATTACATCTGCTTCACTATATGTTTTTATAGTACTGAAGTTTAAGGCACCATCTATTTATCCCTATTTCTTAAAATTAAATGGAATAATTGATAATTAAGGGGTTGAACTTGTGATTTGTTATGCTCAGGCTGTAGCAACTGAAGGCCAGAAAGCAAATTTTATCACAGATTATATTCTAAGGGTAAAAATTCCAGCACTCAAATGTTCTCTGATTATCTTAAAAGTCATTTTGTGTTAAATTCCAATTTGATTTGCTTTATATTTGCAGATTTTGGGATTGGAGGTTTGTGCTGATACTATTGTGGGAAATGCAATGTTAAGAGGTATATCTGGTGGACAAAGAAAACGTGTTACAACAGGTAAAACAAGCTTGATTTCAAATTTTGAAGTATATATCATGTTTAATTAACTCAAGCAATTCATTGTGCGAAAATTCTTAGCAAATATATATATCTATAAATACAGGGGAGATGCTGGTTGGACCAGCTAAAGCTGTATTCATGGATGAAATATCCACTGGTTTGGATAGTTCAACAACTTTTCAAGTTGTGAATTCACTCAAGCACTTTATCCACTCTCTCAAAGGAACTGCTGTCGTCTCACTCCTACAACCAGCACCAGAGACCTACAATCTTTTTGATGACATTATTCTACTCTCTGATGGCCAAATTGTGTATCAGGGTCCCCGTGAACATGTTCTTGAATTCTTCGCTTCTGTGGGTTTCAAATGTCCTGAGAGGAAAGGTGTTGCAGACTTTCTGCAAGAAGTAAGTGTGGATTTAACTTCTTTGTATCTGAACTGAAAATAAACGTTAAATATTATAGGCTAATAGCAATTTATTTTTTTCTTACATGTACAAATTTATTATTATGTTAATAAAGGTGACGTCAAGGCAAGATCAGGAACAATATTGGGTACACAGAGATCAGCCTTACAGATTTGTCACAACCAAAGAGTTTGCAGAGGCATTTCAATCATTTCATGTTGGGAGAAGCCTTGCTGATGAACTTGCTACTCAATTTGATAAGTCTAAAAGCCACCCTGCAGCTTTGGCAACCAAAATGTATGGATTAGGAAAATGGGAACTGTTGAAGGCTTGCTTGTCAAGAGAATATTTACTCATGAAGCGTAATTCATTTGTCCACATCTTCCAACTTTGCCAAGTAGGTTTGAACTTTGTAACTTTTGATGTTAATGTGTCATGTATCATGGACATTATTTATGTAATCACATCCATTACTAATGCCTCTTACAACACCTTTTAGCTTGCTATTGTGGCCTTGATAACCATGACCGTTTTCTTCCGGACTGAGATGCACCCAGATTCTGTGACCAGTGGTGGTATATATGCGGGTGCATTGTTCTATGGCCTTCTTGTAATTTTGTTGGATGGATTTTCTGACCTTGCCATGACAGTTTCGAAGCTTCCTGTTTTTTACAAGCAAAGGGACTTTCTCTTCTTCCCTTCATGGGTATATGCTCTTCCGACATGGATCCTAAAAATCCCCATGACTTTTGCGCAAGTGGGAATCTGGGTGTTCCTCACCTACTATGTTATTGGTTTTGATCCATATGTTGGAAGGTAAAAGAACTGTATTTTAAACAAATGCTCAATAAAGCTGTGTACTGATTTTTTTCCCATCCCCTCATGTTGAAATACTAGTGACTAAAAAATGACATGTATCTATATCTCTACTTAACGCAGATTCTTCAGGCAATTCCTTCTTCTTTTATTTGTTAACCAGATGGCTTCTGCCTTATTCCGGTTCATTGGAGCACTTGGTAGGGAACTCACGGTTGCTTTCACAATTGGGTCATTTGTATTGGCCATCCTTATTGCTATGAGTGGTTTCATCCTGTCAAAAGGTACCATAATATTAATACAAAAGAGAAAAAAAAAATTCTTTCATTAAAATAACACTACTCTTTTACCTTTGCTTTATGCTGATAGACAATATGAAAAAATGGTGGTTATGGGGCTTTTGGTCATCACCTATGATGTATGGACAGACTGCCATAATAAACAATGAATTCCTAGGGAAGAGATGGAGACATGTAAGTTTTTTCATACTAATCTTTGTGTTTATTTTTATGCTTGCCTTATATAAATAATCTAATGTATTGGATATATTTTCTTATTAAAGGTTCTACCCAACTCAACTACACCGCTAGGAGTTCGAGTCCTAAAATCTCGTGGGTTCTTCACCCAGTCAAAGTGGTATTGGATAGGTGTTGGGGCACTGATTGGATATACGATAGTGTTCAATATTGTTTACATCCTTGCTCTCACTTATTTGAACCGTGAGTTTCTTCACCTTAAAAGAAAAATGTTTTGTAACTAAATGAGGGAGGCTAATATGTGTACTAATATTATTACAAATTAATTTGCAGCAATTGTGCAGCATCAAGCTGTTATATCAGAGAAATCTCAAAGAAATGAGCAGGATGGTGGAAGCACTTCTGCTAGGTCTTCATCCAGAAGGAAAGAAGCTGACAGAAGAAGAGGAATGGTTCTTCCCTTTGAACCACATTCCATCACCTTCGATGATGTAACATATTCTGTTGACATGCCACAGGTAATGTAGATAAATAAAAATGAAAAAATCCCTTGTATTAAACTTTCAGAGCATTATTAAGATTACTGAATCGTTGACTAAATTTTCAGGAAATGAAGAATCAGGGAGTTCTCGAGGATAGGTTGAACCTTTTGAAGGGTGTCAGTGGCACTTTTAGGCCTGGTGTTCTCACAGCTCTAATGGGTTCCACTGGTGCTGGCAAAACAACTATGATGGATGTACTAGCTGGAAGAAAGACTGGGGGATATATTGGTGGGAACATCACAATTTCTGGCTATCCAAAGAAGCAAGAAACCTTTGCAAGAATTTCTGGATACTGTGAACAGAATGATATCCACTCTCCTCATGTTACAGTATATGAATCCTTGCTCTATTCAGCATGGCTTCGATTATCAGCAGAAATCAATTCTGAGACCAGGAAGGTCGGTATTGGAATCCCATGTTGAGTATAAATATCTTAGTTAAATTACTTCTTACATTAATATACAATTTTCTTATACAGAATTAATGATTTGACTCCTCTAAAGTGATAAGTATACTTTAATAAATAAAGCCAGAAATTATAATTGTTGACAACAGAATAGATTTTAACAATTTTGTAGTTCAGCTAACACTGTACAAGTAATTTATTGTCACAATGTCAACATTTAACTTTCCAAGTTATGAAGCTATATTTTAATACTTTACCTTTTGAAATGCAACTGTCACTTTAGAGAAGTCAAATTTCAGAATTAGTTACCTGAATCCATGCACAATCTTCCTCTCATAGGGATTTCTTGCACACTTCATGAATATATTGTGTCAATTGGAATGTTATAAAAAAATATTAGAATGTTTTATCAGTTTACTAAGTTTTGAAATGATTAATGGTTTGTGGCAGATATTCATTGAGGAAGTCATTGAACTTGTCGAGCTGAACCCACTAAAGCATGCAATTGTTGGATTGCCAGGTGTTAACGGACTATCGACAGAGCAGCGCAAAAGGTTGACTATTTCTGTTGAGCTAGTGGCTAATCCTTCTATCATATTCATGGATGAGCCAACTTCTGGGCTAGATGCAAGAGCTGCTGCTGTTGTTATGAGGGCTGTTAGGAACATAGTGGACACTGGAAGAACAGTTGTCTGCACCATCCATCAGCCTAGCATTGATATATTTGAATCTTTTGACGAGGTAAAATAAGCAGAGTAAAAAATGGTGCATCTTTATTCTCTTCTACTAACAAGTTTCTAATTTTTATTGTCAACTAAATGCAGCTTTTTCTAATGAAGCGAGGAGGACAAGAGATATATGCGGGGCCACTTGGACATCATTCTTCTCATTTAATCAGTTACTTTGAGGTAAAAATCTTATGAAAGTTAGGATATATTGAAGTGCATCTTTTGCTTCAAATCTCTGTCTTAGCAAAAATTTCACTGTTATGGACATTTTTATCACGAAGGGAATTCAAGGTGTCCGTACAATTGAGGATGGCTACAATCCAGCAACCTGGATGTTGGAAGTCACAACTTCAGCAAAAGAAATGGAATTGGGGATTGATTTCGCTGAGGTGTATAAAAATTCAGACTTATACAGGTATACTCAACTCTAAAACAGGAAAATTATATGCTAGACCCTAGAAAGAACAAAGCTATAATTTTGTTAAATAAGTTGTTCAAAGTATGAAAAGGTTGTTGAGGTAAACTGCTATGTGGCATACATTTCAGGAGAAACAAGGAACTTATTGAAGAATTGAGTACTCCAGCCCCTGGTTCAAAGGACCTTTATTTTCCTTCAAAGTACTCTAGGTCCTTTATTACCCAATGCATGGCTTGCTTATGGAAACAACATTGGTCTTACTGGCGCAATAATCAATACACTGCCCTAAGATTTCTCTTTACAATTGTTGTTGCCTTGTTGTTTGGGAGCATATATTGGAACCTTGGCTCCAAAATGTGAGATCAACTCATCAAACTAAAACTAGGAAATTTTATTGCATCAAACTAATGTTTCTAGCTCTTTCTAAAATTGTATTTCCATATATATATTGCAGCAAAAAGCAACAAGATCTTTTCAATGCCATGGGATCCATGTATGCTGCTGTTCTTCTTCTTGGTATTAAGAATTCTAATTCAGCACAACCGTTGGTGGCAGTTGAAAGAACAGTGTTTTATAGGGAAAAAGCTGCTGGAATGTATTCAGCTTTGGCATATGCTTTTGCTCAGGCAAGTAATTAGTTATTTAGAGACTTGACTTCTTAACTTCCTCACATGTAAATAATTTCTTTCAGTGTCTAACTTTTCTGATCTTCATATTTCTTGCAGGTTGTAGTCGAACTACCTCATGTTCTTTTACAAACTGTGGTCTATAGTGCTATAGTGTACGCAATGATTGGTTTTGAGTGGACTGTCACTAAATTTTTCTGGTATCTCTTCTTCATGTACCTCACCTTCCTCTACTTTACCTATTATGGCATGATGTCTGCTGCCATGACCCCAAACCCATCCATAGCGGTTATACTTTCTGCTGGAATCTATGAAGTATGGAATCTGTTCTCAGGGTTCATAATCCCACGACCAGTAAGTTTTAACTTCCTTTGATTTTTAGTGCAGTTTCTTACTTAATGTTAGCAACACACCTTCTAACATTTTTTTTCAATATATTCTCTACCATTGTTTGAAATTTGTTGGAAATCACAAAATCATGAGTGAGGTGCACTAAATAAGGAGTGAGATCCACACAATTTTGTAATTTTCAACCAATTTCAACCAATGGTAGAGTGTGTGGAAAGAGGTGCATTTATTGTTGTGTGTAACTGTAACCGATATGACACTTCAATAACTTCTAGATGCATTTTTGTAACTTTTTTACTTTGTTTTGTTAAAAAATAAATCTTATAACAATTTGGATTGAAATGTCACAATAATTAGATAAATATTTTATTATGTTTATAGTGATTCATACTCATTTGTAAAACATGAATTGCTCTAGTGATTTATTGAGTCTTATGATTTAAATTTTTGTTATATCTGTGTTGTATTGTATTTGTGTTCCATTTCGTTTCCTAAGACAAGATTATTATTTTTTTTTCCTTTTTGGGGCATGGGTGAGCAGAGGATCCCTGTCTGGTGGAGATGGAATTATTGGGCAAATCCAGTAGCTTGGACTTTGTATGGGCTGGTGACATCACAGTATGGAGATATACAAGGCCATATTGACTTTAACGGTAGAAGTACGACAGTTGAAGACTTTTTGAGAAATTACTTTGGTTTTAAGCATGATTTTTTGGGAGTAGTTGCAGCTGTACTTATAGGATTTGCAGTAACTTTTGCATTGATCTTTGCCATTGCCATAAAGATGTTAAATTTCCAAAGACGTTAAGAATGGCGTTCAACTTTTGGTTAGGATATTCTGGTTAACAATAATTTGTACAGGAATAAAAACATGGTTTCTCACTTTTCTGTATTCTCTTATTTCTATTAAAAAGTGTATCATATAATATCACTTTGGAATACATTTGTTAATTAATCCATCGGAGAAATGCTATCAACATAATATTTTGAATAAAAAAAATTATTATTGGATGAAATGCTATCAACATAATGAGTACCTCTCCTAACTGTAATCATGTTATTTAATACATGGTGTTTTGAGAGCTTTTGAGAATAAAAAAATATATTTACTATGAGTTTGAATCTATCCTAGTGCCAAACCATGGAATTGAAGTATTACCTTATAGACAATGGCTCCTCAGCAGCAGCAAAATTTAGCAATTCTAGTGCTGCAATGTCTCTGGTGACAGCTCCTTTGCAAGCCCCGTCAAGAAAACCAGCTTCTGTGGTCTGGCCTTTGATGGCTTCTGCAACTATCCCGATGATGCTTATCTGCATTTATGCGAATTTAATTCGTTTGATTAGTTCAATAACCAAAAAGTGACAGCCTCAGTAAATATAGCATGAAAACTTACATATGAAATCTCTCACCACCTTTATCCCACACATAATTGCCAACAGTACACTCAGCTTTGAAATCATATAAGCAAGCAAAAAAACTTAACTGACGAGGATCATTATTATTTAAGTGCACAAATTAGCAAGTGGCAGAAATGCGTTGTGCCCTTCATCATGAAAGTCTAAGTGTTAGAATTGGACCAGAGGTTCAACAAGTACATAACTCATTTTTTGCAAATTATGAAGATTAGTGAGACAAACTAGGCAGTAGGCACTTATAATATTTTACATTCTAGCCAGGCTTAATATATGCACTAACTTGTTCTCTTCATATAAGTTCATCATAGTAGTTAGAAAACACCTGAAAATGAAAGACAAAGAATAAAACAAATATTAAGAATTTGACAATTAGAAAGGAATATTAGATTCTAACCATGACCCTACTTATCGCCTGCAACATACAGAGTTACACATATGAACAATTATTTTCAATCACAATGCGACATGCATTTGTGTTTGGACAACTTAAAACTGGGTTGTCACAAGGCCCTGGAAATGTTGTCCCATGAGGTCCATGTGGCATTTATTGTAGGGAACTAGGGATCACTTGTTATCACAATAAAAAAAAAATCCCTCTTTTCTCTCTTTTCTTTTTCTTTCATTTTGTTTATAACCTATTTTTTTTTCTTTCTTTCTTATCAAACACGTTCTTAATAACATTGTGACCACTGTGTATTCCCTCAGTGCAGCATGTCTTGGACACAGTAGACAGCAGGCACACTCTTCATAAGACACTTTTCATAAGAGAATTGACCACCTTGTACTCACTAACCGCAACAGGCCTTGGGGTGCGAAACAAGTTAATTAGTGGACCAATGGATTATATTTATACCCATTTCACTCGATTTGAGCTCCAATTTAATGACATCAAGTCATCAGCACTGAGTTATGAACACATCCGATCCAATGAATAAACTCAACTGGCTATGAGCCTGGTAACACTCGATTTTAATAACAGTGTTTGCTATGTATTTATCATTGGTTGATTTAGTTAGTGTACAATAAATGTATCATAATCTAAATTCTTTATCCAGAAAATCAGAATCTAAACTTAATAGAATTTGAAGATCCTTGTTTACTCAGTTAAGGGTAATGTTAATTCTCCTATAATTTTTCCTACTATCTTATAAAAATAGTATTAAATGAAAAATAAATGTATTTAATATCTTAAAAATACAAAACACATTCAATATTTAATAAAAGAGAAACGAAAAGATTAGTAAGAGGATCTAAAATTATTCTTAAAATTAAATAATTCTAAATCTTCTTACAACATTCTTTATTAATTCTCTTTGTATGACAAATATTGAATATGTTTGTAAAAAAAATATTAAATATATTTATTTTTTAATTTTATATTTTCTTTATAAAGATTTGTTTTTTAAGGAAAAATTAATTTGTATTTTGACCAAGGCATTCCTTTATTTTTTTTTTTAAAGTCCACATGTATCTTCAATAGAAAGTAAGCATGCTCGAGTAAAATAAAATCACTATGAATTATAGAATTCTCTCTAAAGTAATTAACGTATTTTATACTCAAAATTCAAACTTGAGAATGATAATTAACCTGGAATAATTTTACTGCAATTAATTCATAAATACATCTCTGATGGAAACATACTCATATATATTTACACACAAATTTTCATCATCCTCTCTACGTTCACCTCCCTCTTCTTTCAAACTTGGAGTGCCTTGAGAATGTGATATTTGAGATAAGATACACATATATAACACTTGCCATTCATTCAATTAGCTGCTACTGTTAGCGGGCTTGTGTTAAAAATTAAATGGCATCCACATAGAAATGATAGAACTGGCCCTCAGTGAGTTACAGAGCGGATTGGACAGCATCTTCATTCATAAGGAGTGGACGCAGCAGCTAAGAGAATAATGAGGAGGATCTCACATGGGCTGCCATCGAGCGCTTGCCCACACTCAATCACATGAGAAAAGGGATGCTGAGTGTAGTGCTTGATAATGGAAAGGTTGTGCATTGCCAAGTTCATATCAGTAATCTTAGGTTGCAGGACAAGAGGCAGCTGTTGGACAATGTACTCAAATTAGTGGATGATGACAATGAGAAGTTTCTTCACAACAGTACATAGATGCATGTTTTGCATTAAAACCTCAACACTGAAACAGAAGCATTATTACCAGCAAATACAATATAAGCATTTGGTTTCGCAATAAAGATATCCCCCAACATACCAAAACTATTAGTCTGAATATGGAAGTGTCTGGCGGTCACGATGGGACAACAATAAAAAAAAGATAAAGAGAGCTTTCCAAAAAAGAAGAAAAAATTAGGGGAGTCGTCACCTACTTAATTTAAGGAAAACATAAGGAAAATCCGTCTATGATTTGAGAGAAAAGGAGTTCGGAAGTCGTTTACGCACGGGGAAGTTGTTAGTACCCCACTTGCCCATCTTGAAGACAACAACCTTTAATTGAGTATGCTAATTATAAAAAAAAGTGACTTTTTAATTATTTATCTTCCCTTAAAACATGAATTATGTTTGTTATATTTTTGTTTATTCAAAAAAAAAAAGAAAATTTTTATTTTTTAGAAAAGAGAGGATTTTATATATTTTTTTATTTTTTTAGGTCGACAAGGGATTTGCCTCTTACTTATCCCCAAGTGCAAAGAAAAAAATCAGACTTAAGTAATTCTTTCGATAGAAAATAACTTCTGTATTGGGTTGATTTTATTATTTTTGAAAGATTTGTTTCAATTGCTTGTAAAAAAGTCACTAATGCATTAAACCTTGAAATGACATTGAATTTTGAGAAAAGCGGAGATAATCACTTAAGGCATTGAACTTTCAAGTGATCTTGAGTAATATGTAATTTTTGTGGAGAAAAAAAAAAAGATTTGAGTGATCATTTATTTGACTATTTTTTTATCTTTTTTAGAAAATATTTTATATTTGTAATAAATTCTGTGAAGTCAAGCAAGTGGAGACCCAACATGATATTCACAAAACTTATCCACACATTATTGAAACATCACCAAACAAGTCGGAGACCCACCATGGAGTGCATGAAATAAGCGCGTACTAAAGAAAACTAAAGCGGAATTGCAAAAATAAAAGACTAATTAACATAACACGTAATCAAATAAATCAAATAAGAATAAAAAGAGATAAAATAGAAGTGGGGAGTACACTTAGTAATTAAGGATGAAGATTGAAACATGAGAGAAATAAAATAAGTAATGAAACATTTACAACACATTATTAATTAAATTAACTAATTGAGCAATGATAATAAAAAGACAATCAAGTTAAAGAATAAAATAAATAATAGAGACAAATAGAAAAAATAAATGAAACCTTAGGTGCATAAACCTCCAAAATGGTGCAGGAAAGGGGGGCACCACCATGGAGGGAGGTACGTACGACCCCTAACTCCACCGGAGCATGGCCTAGCGGCGCGGTGGCAAAGTTGGCCCCCCAAAAAAAAACCATCGAAAAAAGAAACAAGCACAATGAAGAAGATGAAGGATAACAACAAAATAAAGTAAAATAATAACCAAAAGAACAACCACGAAGACTTGTATGGCTTTCGTCAGTGGCCACAATGCCCACTGACGAGAGAAACAAACCACATGAGCATATGTCACAAAAAGAAAGCAAAGAAGAAAAAAGAAGAAGGAGAAGAAAAGGAACAGAAGGAGAGGAAGGGAAGCGTGAGGGAGAGTGAAGGAATGAGGGGTTACCTTGAGACCCCTCTCATGCGTTGCCAAATGGCATGACCTCGTTGGTCTGTTATTCTTTCTCGAGATTTGTGTCCCTCAATTAGGGGTGAAATGGCATAGACCTTGCCTTGGCATAGACCTACGAACCTATTAAAAAACCTATTCTACAATAAATATTATACATAAAAAAATTTAATGATTAGTGAAATTTTGAAAATTCGCATGGTACTTTTTAAAATTTAATATAAATAAAGATAAATACTTCCCTTTTAATTTGTGCGTGAAAAAATAAGTCAAAATTAATTAGAGCACTTTAAGTATTCAACAAAATATTATAAACAAAATAAATAAGCTAAATAAAAATATTGTAAATTGCATTTAATAATCTTGTCTCAAATGTGTATATATATATATATATATATATATATATATATATATTAATTAGGTCAGTCTGACAGGTCTAACAGATTTTTTTTAAGCCTGAGCCTATCCGTTTTATCTAAACACATTTTTCTAAAAGCCTTAGACAGACATTTTTAATAAATAAGTCACACCAAACCTTAAACAGGACAGGCCAAAGATCCCTGATAAACAATCTGTCTCATTTTTACGTGTCATTAATGCATGCACATACTCCCCCTTCCTTTTATGTGTGTTTATTATTGTTATATGATCTAATAACTTTTAAAGAGTCCAATAGATGTCTTTGGATTTTTTTTCTTTTACTTTTTTCTATTTCTTTAATGATTATTTTTTTTATCTAAACAGAATTAGATATAACAAAAAGTAAATATGTTCAAAATCTCCATTGTTTATATTAATTGAATAATTAAGACTTGTTCATTTCATCTCTGCCCATAAACACTCTACTTGTCAACAAAGATGTTCAAATTATTTGCGTAGATGTTCATGTTCTATTTATTTATTTAATTAATTATCTGAAAAGGTCAATATTCCCCTGCGATAAGAAGGAACATTGAGAAATCCGCAGCTTATATACAAATATTGCTTATATATGGTGGCTGGTAGGTCTAGCTGAAAGTGGTTATGTCGATTTTTTTTTTTTTAATGAATAAACAGGAAAGTCGTTGAATCTTCTGATGTTACAAATTGCTGCTCAATGTTGTTTAATGAGCGAATGAAATCACTGCTGGTGAAATTTGTGGATCACGGGGTTGACCTACACATGTATACATCTCGTATTACATCACGTGTTTTTTTTCTTCCTTGTCCAACTTCCAACATCATTGCTAGTAGTATAGCTTGGTCGTTACCTAGACATCACTGATTATGAAATCTTAGCTTACTCATCGGAACCGATTTTTTTATTTATTATTTTAGAGAACACATATATCCTTTTGGCACCATCATGTTATTATTCGAATTATCGAATCATAATATACTTGAACTATTTAAGTAAAATTTTGAGTTTGAAATTTGTAGATAAAAAAACATTATTCATTGCTAAAATTAGTATCACACCAATTTTACGAAGATCCAAATATATATATATATATATACAAGGTAAAATTATTATAAGTGGTATTTTTAGAATTTTTCAGATATTTAAGATAATTGTATTTCTTGTTAACTTGAACATGATGTTATTTTTTATTCATATATTTGCTTTTGGCCTTAAGACATCCAAACACTTTATATCACCAGCAATGTTCGTGCCGTTTTTTTAACATACATAATATGAAAAAATTATGCATGCTGGAATATTAGAGAGATAGAGATAAGAGAGAAAATGTAAAGTTAACAAGTAATAATGATGTGATGAGATGAACAAAATAAAAAAAAATATTAATTAGGTGTATATTGTACAAATGTCTATGAATCAGCAAATAATGTATGAGAAATTATATTTTTATAACAAATTATACAACAAAATTTAAAGTGTAATAAAGAATGGAATGAAGAAAGATAAACATAAAAAATGGTATAAATTAAAATTCTTATATAAATTATTGCACTGTGTCACATCTCATAATATATATTATGACTGTCAATAACGGAGAATTTGTTTTTATTTTATTTGGCACATATTAGTTGAACATGTGGGGAACAATTACTGGTCCAAGCCTCCAAGGTCATGTCAGGCGGAGGCAGATCTTGAGCAAAAACTTTAAAGTTTTAGTCAAAGAAAAATTCAGTGAACTGAAAAGCTTAGGAGCCTCCATATACTATTGACCCAAATTAAAATTTAATATTGCATCAAAACTTTCATTTCACTTATTTTGACAATTTAAAAACCTTTCCCATTTTTGTATATATGACACAAAATAATGTGCAAACTCATTAATTTTGTATTATAATAATTATAAATTTAGTTTTAGTACTGTTTGATCTCTAAAAAAAATATAGTCGTATTTTAATTTATAATTTGATCCCTAAGAAAAGTCTGTTTGGCTAGGTTTTGTAATTTTTTATTTTGATATTTTTAATATATCTATTTTTTTGTTTTAATTAGTATATATAACATTTTATTCATTTTAATTAGTCTCTTTAAAATTATTTGACAAATTATCATGTATTTAATATATGGTTTGATCATTGATTTCTACAGGGTGGGAAGGGAGAATTCAACACTACTCCTCACTGTAGATGAACAAAAGATCATTTACAAAAGATCACGTATAAGTTTTTTTAGAAACAATTTTAGAAGAAGAAAATAAAATAAAAAAGAATAAAATGAGCTTTTAAATAAATTAAAATAAGATTTTTATTAGATAATTTGTAGATATCATCTTATCTTTTAGAGAAGTTATATTGGTGAATTTCTAAAAATTAATTAATGAAGAATTTATTTTTACTTATAAAAAAATTCATCTTATTTTTTTTTTATTTTTTATCTTAAAAATACTTTTAGAGACTTTTATCCAAATGGCGTGTGTTTCCGTCTTCTTCATGTAAAGTGTAAACACAGATGTGTATACTGAAACTAATGAACTTCCTCCTTCAAATTCCCTAGCTAACTCTTAGAATTGTAATTTTATTTCTGGTCCTTTCAGATATGGAACGTAAATCTTGAAACACTGAAACACATACGGGGACCGTAATCCCTTTTCCCCAGACAGAATCACTGAATTTAAAATAAGATAAATATACACTGTTTTTAAGCAAGATAAACATACACTTCGTTAATCCATGTTTTTTGTTTTAATTTCCTCTCTCATTTAGTATAATTAAAATACTGAGCTGTATTTTATTATTAAATATTTGGTAAATGTCATGATCAGTACTCTTAAATTTTAATACACAGTTTGGAAAGAACAAATTAAAACGGTCTTTATTGCAATTTGGTCGATCAAGTTGATGAATTTAAGATAAAATGGGCTCACTTTTTTTTTGTTGTTGTTGATATATACGAGATCAACTTTATATTGTGTGACCCTAAAAATAAATTAAGCGAAAAATATATTTATATTAATTAAAAATTAGTGTTTTATTCCATTATTTTTAATATAAAAATATTTATTATTAAAAAATGTTATTCCTTCAAAAAAATATTTTATAAAGGGTTATTTAATTTTTCAAGAAAAAATAATTTCACGCCTGAAGATAAAACCAATTTCATGCTCGGGAGGGATGGAAACAATTTCAATTAGGAACTCACCAAATTTATTTACTTTTATTCCATTTTAAATAATGAATAATTAAAAGAGCTTTCTTCCTACTTTAATCCTTCTTAATTAAATTCCTTTGTCTTATAGGGCAAATGTGGGATCAATGCACCTAATTAGTATAGAGTATAATTAATATAGAGTATAATTATGAAATTTGGTTTGATATAAGTATAGAGTATAGTTACGAAATTTGGTTTGGTATAGACTATGCGGTTTAAATTTCCTTTTGTTGTTACACTTTTCATAATGCATGTGCATCAATCCACCGAATGGAAAGTGAATATATATTCAGTCAGCACATGAAAAGCAACTATTTGTTTTTGTGCTTTAGAAAAAAAAGTCAACTGAAGTGATGTGCAGGCAGTATGAAGGTCCACTAAGGACATGACATAATCAGTGATGTCACCCATCCTTCCCTCAAAGGAAGTAAAAGAGAAAATAACCTAAACCAAGTGGACGTGTAGTTGGCATGGTCTTGGCCTACTTTTTCCACTTAATCCCTCTAATGCAAAAATAGTTGTGAAGTCTTATTTGATCATTGAATCAATTGAGATAATAAATTACTAATTGATTCAATTTAATTTGGTATATATTAAAATTTTAAAATTATATATCTATTATATATAAATATATAATTAATATTATTTGAATAAGAAAAATTCATTCATATTTTAAAATAATTAATAATAATGAGACATAAAAATAGCATTTTAGAATTGATTCATTTTTTTTTTTTGAGATAAGTCGATCAGACCAATTTAATCAGGATTCAATGATCTAACCAGCCGAGTTTAACAACATCATCCCAAATCAATTGTGTAACTGATTCAATAGTCAAATTGGTCCGATTACATTACCAAACCTCAATTGAACCGATGTTACCAACCAGACCAAACCAGATTTCACGTCAAGGAAAAACCTCGTTTGAACCGATGTGACCAACCGGACCAAACCAGATTTCATGTCAAGGAACATCGACATCTTCAGCCATATATGCTATGCTATTTTAATTTACTTTATATTAATATTTTATACTTTATGTGGCGAACTTCAAATCCCCGCCAATTTTGACACCTTGAAAATGAATGAGATTTCCCCCATGAACTGACCCGGGTTCGTTCTTCTCTCTCTTTTCCTATATATATCCCAGCATATTTCTCATTTTCAACCAAAAGGAAAAAAACGGAGTCCTTTCTTCAACCACACAAAACAAGACCAAATTAAAGAAACAAACTTCTCCATATTTGAAGTTGATTCTAAGAAACAGTGACTGGGGTTGCATCAAGGTTCAGACTTGTTATGGAGGGTGGGGATAGTTTTAGGATTGGAAGTTCATCCATTTGGCGGAACAGCAACTCGGAGATCTTCTCAAATTCTTTCCACCAAGAGAATGATGAAGAGGCTCTCAAATGGGCTGCCATTCAGAAACTTCCCACAGTTGCGCGTTTGAGGAAAGCTTTGATCACTTCACCCGATGGGGAAGCCAATGAAATCGATGTAGAGAAACTAGGATTGCAAGAAAAGAAAGCTCTACTTGAAAGACTAGTGAAAACTGCTGAAGAGGACAATGAGAAGTTCTTGCTCAAGCTCAAGGACAGAATTGATAGGTGAGAATTCCACTTGTTTCTTGATCTTCTTGGTTTTAATAGAGGTTCTTTGATCAAAATGAACTTAACTAATTGCTTTCTTCTCCTTTTCTTCCTTGGATATTGGATGATATTAGAGTTGGAATTGATCTTCCTACCATAGAGGTTCGGTTTGAGAACTTGAACATCGAAGCAGAAGCTCATGTAGGAACTAGAGCTTGGCCTACCTTCACTAACTTCATGGTTAATATAGTGGAGGTGAGTAATTCGTACCAACTTCATTATATGGTTGAACTTGCAATATGATCTTTCCGAAGGAGCTTCTAATTAACTTGCCATTTTGTTTCATCTTTTTTGTTAAAGAGCTTGTTGAACTCTCTTCATGTACTTCCAAACAGAAAACAACATTTAAATATTCTAGAGGATGTTAGCGGACTAATAAAGCCTGGAAGGTACCAATCCTAATATTGTTGTATTTTTTATATCACTTTGGAGGACAAGGTCATAATTAACTTTAGGACCTCTGAAATTCACCAATTAATATAATTTGTTTTTATCCGTTTGCTCCTCTCCAGAATGACATTGCTTTTAGGCCCTCCAAGTTCTGGGAAAACCACACTCCTGTTGGCCTTGGCTGGAAAACTTGATCCAAAATTAAAGGTTAGAGCATTGAAGAAAAGTATATATATTTATATTGGTTAATGATGTTTCAATGTTTCTAGCTCTATTTTCTTAGCTTGATGTTCTAATATAGGGTGACTTCTTGATCAGTTCTCTGGAAAGGTAACTTATAATGGTCACGGGATGAATGAGTTTGTACCCCAAAGGACTGCTGCTTATGTCAATCAAAATGATCTTCACGTTGCAGAATTGACAGTCAGAGAAACCTTGGCCTTCTCAGCAAGAGTCCAAGGAGTTGGACCTCGTTATGGTTAGTTCACAGGAATTCTTAATGCTTACACTCATTTTTAAATTCAATATTCAAAACACTGGCTGACATTTTTAGAGGAAAATTAATTTTGACAATGTATTACTTATACCTGCAGACTTGCTAGCGGAATTGTCCAGAAGAGAAAAGGAGGCAAATATCAAGCCTGATCCAGATATTGATGCCTACATGAAGGTAAGGAAGATGACTTTTTTTGTCAGGATGTGTTTTCCATATTTGCCTTGCATCCCTTAGCCTTCCTTTTATATTGTTGAACAACTGGTAGACTTCCAAACCAGAGACAATTTTTTAATATCAGTAGCTATTTGATTTTAGAGATCCCAATCTTCTACATCTTGCTATTTATTTCAAAAATTCTCGCCAGTTCAAGAAACTTGTAGTGAAGTAAATATATGTCATAAATTAGTTGTAACAGCAAACAAAGCAACTACTTCTAATCTATGCAGTGGCAGTTAGTTATATTCAAATTGTGGGCATCATCTATTTCTTTTCTTAGCACCAAAAAAATCTATTTCTTTTCCATACAAAAATGACTGATAATTAAGTGGTTGTTCTTTTGACTCATAATGCTCAGGCTGTAGCATCTGAAGGGCAGAAGGCAAATATGATAACAGATTATATCCTGAGGGTAAATTTATTCTTCAAAATTTATCTCTGATCAGCGTGATTCATCATAATATTTTGTCTAAAATTCTCTAGCTTCTTTGCTATGTATTTACAGATTTTGGGACTAGAGGTGTGTGCTGATACTGTTGTAGGAAATGCAATGTTAAGAGGTATCTCTGGTGGACAAAGGAAACGTGTTACAACAGGTAAAATTAACCTGATTTCAATCTTGAAGGGTATCTTGTTTAATCACGTGAAAATTTATTATATTTGACCATCTTTAAATAATTATACATCTATAAATACAGGGGAGATGCTGGTTGGACCTGCTAAAGCTCTTTTCATGGATGAAATATCCACTGGTTTGGATAGCTCAACGACTTTTCAAATTGTGAATTCACTCAAGCAATATGTCCACATTCTCAAAGGAACCACAGTCATCTCACTCCTGCAGCCAGCACCAGAGACTTACAATCTTTTTGATGACATCATTCTACTCTCTGATAGTCACATTGTGTATCAAGGTCCCAGTGAACACGTGCTTGAATTTTTTGAATTAATGGGTTTTAAATGTCCTAAGAGGAAAGGTGTGGCAGATTTTTTGCAAGAAGTAAGTTTCCCTATCTCTTGTCTCAATATTTTAATCTGTCTGCGCAGGTAAAAGACGGTTTTATGCACTTAATTTTGACCATTAATTTTTATGGTATAGGTGACATCAAGGAAAGATCAGGAGCAGTACTGGGCACACAAAAATCAGCCTTATAGATTTGTCACAGCCAAAGAGTTCTCAGAGGCACACAAGTCATTTCATGTTGGGAGAAGCCTTGGTGAAGAACTTGCTACTGAATTTGACAAGTCTAAGAGCCACCCAGCCGCATTGACAACCAAAAAGTATGGAGTGGGAAAATGGGAGCTGTTAAAAGCTTGCTTATAGAGAGAATATTTACTTATGAAGCGCAATTCATTCGTCTACACCTTCAAGCTTTGCCAAGTAGGTTTGGAAATTTTAAAGTTTCATTTTATTGTCTTGTCACCTAATGATATTATTATCTTACTGACAAATTTCCCCTCTTTTCAGCTTGCTGTATTGGCAATTATTGCCATGACCATTTTCCTCCGGACTGAGATGCACAGAGATTCAGTGACTCATGGAGGCATATATGTGGGTGCATTGTTCTATGGTGTACTTGTGATTATGTTCAATGGATTGGCTGAACTTTCCATGGCAGTTTCAAGGCTTCCTGTTTTCTACAAGCAAAGGGATTATCTCTTCTTCCCTTCATGGGTATATGCACTTCCTGCATGGATCCTAAAAATCCCCTTGACATTTGTGGAAGTGGGTGTTTGGGTATTCCTCTCCTACTATGTCATTGGTTTCGATCCATATGTTGGAAGGTAAAAAGCTATGTTTTACACATATGCAGCAAACTTGTGAATTAATATTTTCTCTGTTATATCATTTTATATTTGAATGCTACTATAAACTAATGTTGCGTATTTATATGTCAACTAATGCAGATTGTTTAGGCAATACCTTGTTCTTGTACTAGTAAATCAAATGGCTTCGGCATTGTTCCGATTAGTTGCAGCAATTGGGAGGGAAATGACAGTGGCTCTAACACTTGGGTCATTTACACTGGCCATCCTTTTTGCTATGAGTGGTTTTGTCCTATCAAAAGGTATTATGGATATAAAACAAAACATCACCAGCCTTTCTCCCGTTATGTTATTGACTAACAATTCTCCGTTGTTCCCTTTATTCCCCAGACAACATAAAAAAATGGTGGCTATGGGGATTCTGGATCTCACCTATGATGTATGGACAAAATGCCATGGTAAATAATGAGTTCCTTGGGAAGAGATGGAGACATGTAAGTTTTTAACTAATGTATATGTTTACTTTTATGCCTTCATTGTCATATAAATAATCTGATATTTGGATATATTTTCTTATTATAGTTTCTACCTAACTCAACGGAGCCACTAGGAGTTGAAATTTTGAAATCCCGTGGATTCTTCACTCAGTCATACTGGTACTGGATAGGTGTTGGGGCTTTGATAGGATATACATTACTTTTCAACTTTGGCAACATCCTTGCTCTCACATACTTAAATCGTGAGTATCTTCGGTCTTCACCTTAAATGCATAACAAAAACTAGCTAAGGTAGGCCTATGTACTAATATCAAAATTGAATGTGCAGCTCTTGAGAAACATCAGGCTGTTATATCAGAGAAACCTCAAAGCAATGAGCAAATAAAACGTAGCTTTTCTCATAACTCAAATAGAGGTAATTCATCTCATAACAATTGAAAATGAAGTAATGTCTATATCTACATGAGTAATAGTTATTTTAAATTCACATGACATCTCTTGGCTAACATTGGAGCTACTTCACAGTGAGAAATGACAAAAGTAAAAGTGGAAGCACCTCTCCTGAGACAAATCATAACAGGACAAGGGGAATGGTTCTTCCTTTTGAACCTCATTCCATCACCTTTGATGATGTAACATATTCTGTCGACATTCCAGTGGTATGTAAAAACAAAACAAATATATTGAAAAGGCTTCTAGTCAGCTTAAATAGAACTATTGTGACAAAGAAATTATTAAATACTTGCAGGAAATGAGGAACAGAGGTGTTGTTGAGGATAAATTGGTCCTTTTGAAGGGTGTCAGTGGAGCATTCAGGCCAGGTGTTCTCACTGCTCTAATGGGTGTCACAGGTGCAGGCAAAACAACTCTGATGGATGTACTTGCTGGTAGAAAAACTGGGGGATATATTGGGGGGAATATCACAATCTCTGGTTATCCAAAGAAGCAAGAAACATTTGCACGGATTTCTGGATACTGTGAGCAAAATGATATCCACTCTCCTCATGTTACTGTATATGAGTCTTTGCTCTATTCAGCATGGCTTCGATTGTCCCCAGAAATCAATGCTGAAACCAGGAAGGTTAGTATCCGAATTTTCTTGACTTTTATGTTTATTATTTAGTTTATCATAGGGTGTCACTAGTTTGAACACTTGAGATTGCCATGGAGCTGCTGTGACAAATGCATACATACAAGTGCAAGTAAATTTTCGCAGTTGCTGAGTGTATAAAGACCAGAACTAATTTCATCAAATAACCCAGGAAACGAAAGACTAGTGTTACATGAAAAAGAAAAAAAAAAAAAAAACTTTGTTTAATCATCGTTACCAAGTTTAATCATCGTTACCAAGTTTAAGTGTTTAATGGTTGCAGATGTTCATCGAGGAAGTTATGGAACTTGTGGAACTGAAACCACTAAGGCATGCATTAGTTGGATTGCCTGGTATTAATGGTCTCTCAACAGAGCAACGCAAAAGGTTGACTATTGCAGTTGAACTTGTGGCAAATCCTTCTATAATATTTATGGACGAGCCAACTTCTGGACTAGATGCAAGAGCTGCGGCTATTGTCATGAGAACAGTTAGGAACACAGTAGACACAGGAAGAACAGTTGTTTGTACCATCCATCAGCCTAGCATAGACATATTTGAATCTTTTGATGAGGTGAACAAGAGCAGAATCAGTGTAGCTATTTTAGTTTGCTCTCTTCTGTTACTGAGCTTCTAACTTTTTTGTCACAACGAAATGCAGCTTTTGCTAATGAAGCAAGGAGGGCAAGAGATATATGTGGGGCCACTTGGACATCATTCTTCCAGTTTAATTAGTTACTTTGAGGTAGAAAATAGAAATGCAATGAAAATTTAGGAATACTGAAATCATGTTTTGCTTAAATCATTATCTTCATGTAAACATTTCACTCATTACATACTTTTATCTTGAAGGGAATCAAAGGTGTCAATAGGATTAAAGATGGCTATAATCCGGCAACATGGATGTTGGAAGTCTCGACTTCAGCAAAAGAAATGGAATTGGGGGTTGATTTTGCTGAGGTGTATAAAAATTCAGAGTTATACAGGTATTTTCAGTTGTGTGAAGTCTAACCAAACTATAGAACTCGGAAATAATCCACTAGAAAGAACTTAAAATGCAAAAAGTACAAGAAGATTTTTGTGATCTGTTGTTATTCAAAGTATAGAATGTTTGCTGATATTTGGTCATTGCCATTTTGTTTCAGGAGAAACAAAGCACTTATTAAAGAACTGAGTACTCCAGCTCCTGGTTTAAAAGACCTTTATTTTCCTTCACAGTACTCAACCTCCTTCCTCACTCAATGCATGGCTTGCTTATGGAAACAACATTGGTCTTACTGGCGCAATCCTCTATACACTGCTGTAAGATTTCTTTACTCAACCGCTGTAGCCGCTGTACTTGGTAGCATGTTCTGGAACCTTGGCTCCAAAATGTAAGATCAAACTAGAAACTTAGAAATGTTAAAGCTTCAAACTCTTATGATCAGTAACTAGCATTTGATCTAACAGTAAATTTTCGCATCAATCTTTGCAGTGACAAACAACAAGATATTTTTAATGCCATGGGCTCCATGTATGCCGCTGTTCTCCTTATTGGCATTAAGAATGCCAATGCAGTGCAGCCAGTGGTTGCTGTTGAGCGAACAGTCTTTTATAGGGAAAAAGCAGCCGGAATGTATTCAGCTTTACCGTATGCTTTTGCTCAGGCAAGCAAATCCTCATTTTAAAAACTTATCTATTGAGTGTTGCTATATCCTCACAAATCATAATCGTTGTTGGAAAGTCTCACATTGTCTGCCTCAATTCCTGGGGTGTAGCTTATATATCTATTGGACAATTTCTCATATTGCTAATTGGTTTTAAGATTCAATCTAACAATGCTAATAGTCTTTTTAGTACTTAATAACAAAAACATTGAATAAAAAATAGATGCATCTAATATCTTACTAAAATAACCTGTGCATTCTTTCTAATATTATCTTCTTCTTTTACAGGTTCTAATTGAGCTCCCATATGTTCTAGTACAAGCTGTGGTATATGGCATTATAATTTATGCCATGATTGGATTTGAGTGGACTGTAACTAAAGTTTTCTGGTACCTATTCTTCATGTACTTCACCTTCCTGACCTTCACCTATTATGGCATGATGTCAGTAGCAGTAACCCCGAACCAACACATTTCTTCTATAGTTTCCTCTGCATTCTATGCAGTGTGGAATCTCTTCTCAGGATTCATAGTCCCACGACCGGTAAGTTTTGGCTTCCTTTCAAATTTTACGCATTGAGATTTGTACTTTCCAAGCATAGAAGAAGATCCTAATTTAAGTTTATTTTATTTTATTTTTCCTTTGTCTAAAATAACAGAGAATCCCAGTGTGGTGGAGATGGTACAGTTGGGCAAATCCTGTAGCTTGGAGTTTGTATGGATTGGTGGCTTCACAATATGGAGATATACAACGAAGCATGGAATCCAGTGACGGGAGACCGACAGTGAAAGGCTTTGTAACTAGCTACTTTGGTTTCAAGCACGATTTTCTGGGAGTGGTTGCAGCTGTGCTTGTTGCATTCCCTGTAGTCTTTGCATTGGTCTTTGCCATATCAGTAAAGATGTTCAATTTCCAACGGCGTTAAGAACGCGTTTCAAGTATTTTGTACAGGGTGTTCCATGTAACATGTGAGAAGATATCCACATAGCTTCTTTTTTTTATTCCTTTATTTACCAATTAAATTAAACTTATCATAGTGGAAATCCACTAGGATCTGTCAACAGTAGAGGAGAAATTTAGGTAGTTTGCATAAGATCATAGATTTAAATCTCATTGGCATCACTGTAAAAAAGAAGTATACATATTTGATAATATTAATTATGTAACACTTGATATATTTACTAAATGCATATGTTATTTCATTATTTTTCTTCTAATATTTAGCACTTGTAAACTCTCAAGTAGAGCAGTGGCTTTATCTTGCAAAATCTGCCATGCCATATTGACATGCCTCCTTTCTGTCAATGGTGCTCCTACTGCAAAACGTAGAATGTATTCCCCAGATAGAACCTGCACATATTGGTTATCATCAAGGGAAAGAAAATGAGTGAAAATGAATGAGTAAGGAACAAAACTCTTGAGATAATTTATGCATACCGTGTGAGTCATGAAACATTTCCTGAGTCAAGTAGATCACTCACGATTTAGCTTATTCCCATGATCTTCAGAATTTAGCTTATGTACCGCCGAAAACAAACTAAAGAGAACGTTACTATTACATAATTTGTTGCAATTTTTCATGGAATGTACATAATTCAGTTTCTATTTTTTTATAAAAAAAAATAGGAAGGGTCACTGACCTATAACTAGTCTAAATTAAATGTTAGATGTCATTTTTATCCTTTTATCTTTTAGTGTTTTTTTTTCTTTTAGTAGATAAGTTTGAAAAGTCTCATTTACATTTTTTAAAATATATTATTTTGGATTTTTTTCAATTTTTATTAAAAATGTTAATATTTTGTTAATTTTTTAATTTTAAAATAATTAATTTAAAATCGTGAAAATTTTTTAATAACAAGTAAACATGAAAGGTATTGTTTCTCATCGCTGCCTAATCCTTCTCCCGAATTACCCATGACAGCCTCGGTACCCAGCAAAGCCAAAACCACCGTTAACGAAACCACCGTGAACCCCCACAAAACTCACCGTAAAAACAGTACCGAAACTGAGACTGTCCCCATTCCAAACCTTTCCTCAACTAATAATTTAAAAAATATTTCTGATAATTTTTAAACTAATTATTTTTAAAAATATTTATATTTTAATATTTCCCATGGAATAAAATTGGCAGAAAAATTCCTAAGAATTAATTTTCACATAAAACTAGTTTAGTGTATCATACCTTGCATAGATATTAAATTCACATTTCCTAATTACATGAGTAAATTTTTTATATTATTTTGATAAATGTATGTTAGTAGATATATTAATAAATATTTAAATATATTTTTATGCACACATGCTTCATAAAATTGTTATTATTAAAAGTGTTGTCTTAGATAAAGTCATCTTTACTTTTAGTGATATCTTGTATATTTCTTTTTTTTATTTTCTTTTAAAAAAAGTTGATTTAGTTAGTGTTTTTTTTTTTTACTTTGATTTGGGATAATAAAAATTGAGTAAAATTGTTTACTTACAATAGATTTGACAATTAATTTTTTCATGAATTAAAATTATAAAAAAGAAAAATGAGAGAATTATTTTTATGATAATAAAATACTTGATAATTAATAAATTGAATAATTTATTTATATGTTTTCAATTTTAAAAAAAAATTGAAATATTAAACACACTACCATGTAAAAATATTAATATAACAATACATATTTGTTTGACATTATTTTGTACAAAATGTGATGTGTACGTGTAGAGAGCGGAAGAAAAAGGTTATCTTGCATCAGCATAAGACTATTTTTTTTTCTTTTTTAAAGTCTTTTACCCCATCTTAATAATTAAAAATATAAATAATGTTATCATACAAACTAATTCAAATACCAAATATTATAATTTAAAAAAACAGTAATATTATTTAAAACAATAATAATAATATAAATACATATAGGGAAGAAAAGAAAGAATACTAAATAAAAATTATCAACAAAAAGAAAGTAGACTTTATGTTTATAACATAGTAATATTATTTTTTTAAAACTCCTCTTTTAATATATATTATCTGTTTATTTTTTTACAACCAATCTCGTTTATTTAATTTAAAGGCACAAGAAGGGACCAAAAAAAAAAAAAAAACTAAAGCACCCACTCTCAACAAATTTATAGCCAGCAGTACATATGTATGACAATAGTGAACTCCAAGAGAATTTTGTCAAAAAAATTTATTGTCCATAATATAAGCTCAACTTTTGGAATTCATGTGGAGATTGAAACCAATTAATTAGTGAATATTGAAATCCTTCACGAGCAGAAAGCCATTGATATATGTTTGTATTATCAAATTATCCATCAAAGCATCTATCTACATCTTTGTTGAAAGAAAAAAAACAATTCAACATGAAAGATAGGTTAAACGTCAAATATTATAAGAAATTTAAAAAATTCAGAAGAATGAACAAAATGATAGAAGCTTACTTTAAAGGGAAGTTGGAAAAACAATGAGTATACGTAGAAAAGACATTAGAGAAAGAAATTGTTTCAACGTTTGATCTTTACTTAGGAAAGTATTTATAATGGTAGTTAAATATTTTAGAAAGGAAAGATTGAATGTTAAAATAATTAATATTGTTAACTATCCTAATTTGAATATTTTGGATCAAAATTTATATTAGTTATTGATTAATTATCTTAATCAAAATATACATTGTACATAATTTATTTAAATTAAATATTTTAATAAGGGAATGATTGAATTATCAAATAGTAAAGAATATTGATTGCCTCAATTAAATGTAATAATTTGATAAAATGAATTGTTTAATTAATCTGATCAAATAATACCAAACAAATTTATTAATATTAATTCGTAAATGCAATAAAAAAATTGATATCAATTTATAAAATACAAATTCATCAAACAAATTCATGTATTAATATTTGAGTATTAATTAATTTATTAATATTTATATTACTCACGTCCCATGTAGCAAGCTACGCCAAGAAGTGCAGAACATTTAATTCATAAGAATAGCCGTTGTAGGTTGTACAACCATTCATCAACGGATGTCATAATTAATTAAAATATTTTAGTCATGATTGATTATCATAATTAAATATTTCAGAATTAAATAATTATCTTTATTATCAAAAATGATAAATATGATTTTATGAATTAAAAATAAAATAAATTTACTTAATATTTCTTTAAGAGAATGAATATGAGATTGTCGTGTAATATATAATATTATAGAATAAAAAATATTGTGTATTTTTCGTAGAAAAATCCAAAGAAACTTCCTAAAAAAAATTCACTAGAAATTTTGCTGGAAATTAGCATTTTCAAATAGTGATATATATACTACTTAGTACTTACAGGGTTCATATATAACTTTTTTTGTAAGCAGAATATTTTATATAAAAACTAAGTGATTGCATAAAAATGTTCACTTAGATGTACATATTACAGAAAATGGAAAAATCAACCAGTATCATCCACCCACAATTAGGAATTGCTCACTTAGAAGAAGATACATATTACAGGGTTCATATATAGAATATGTTTCCGTATACTTTATGTATGTAAACAAACACGGACGTGTATACTGAACTAATCCTTCCTTATTCAAATTCCCAAATTAATCTCTTAGAATTATAATTTTATTTCTGGTCCTTTCAAATAATGGAATGTAAATCTTGAAATGTTGAAACACTGAAACACGTACAGGGACCCTAATCCCTTTTCTCCACACACAAACAGTGAATTTAAAATAAGATAAACATACACTTGATTAATCCATGTTCTTGTTTTAAATTTACTCTCATTTAGTATCATCGCATAACTTTAGCTGTATTTTTTGTTTGAAATTTATTTGAGCCTCTATTAATTCAAACTCAATCAAGTAAACCCGGGAGAATAAACTCTCTTAATTTTAATTAAAATTAAAAAAAAAAAATATATATATATATATATATATATATATATATTCAATTCAATCTATGAACACCTTAAACTAGATACATAATTAAATCTAAATCAACAATCCACTGACACTCTTATCTAGACTTTTAAATCTAAATATGCGAGTATCTGTCTGATTCTGAACTGATTTTAACAACAACAAAAAAGTGTTTGAGTGACTTTGACAAAAGAAGAAAAAAAAATCACTTTCACTGGATTCAGGTTAATTAAAAGATATGTGTGTGTTAGTGTTAAAATTTTATTCTCATTCCTATTTTTATAGTAATTATTAAAATACAAAATAATTATAATAATAATAAAATAATTTAAATTATATTAATAATTAAGCAATAAAAATAAAATTATACAATTTTTATCAAAAAATATAATTTGATTCTTAATTTTCTTATTTTTAAAATTTTTAGTATTTATTAATGTTTACATATTATTTAAATTTAATTAATAACTAAATGTGTAATTTATTGAAAAATAACAAGTAAACTAAATTTTAAAGAATAGGTGGGAGAGATTCTTCGTGAGTTTCCTAACCCCAACAAAAATGTGTTTGAATTTAAATTTTTCATTGCACTTTTTCTAAAAACTCAAACCCAAACCAATTCGTTTTTGTCAGGCTAATTTTTTAAAATAATACAAATTAAATAAATAATTGGAAAAAGGGGGTAGTTTCAACAAAAATTAGGAAAATGGGGTGGTGAAACAAGCCCCGCTGGGGCGTGTTTAAACACGCCCAGATGGGGCGTGTTTCACCAGATGGCGCCACGTGGCAGGCTGAAACAGTGTTCTAGGGTTTTCGCGATGTTTTCGTAA
>PYAF01004995.1:3369579-3403209 GCA_007407185.1 Glycine tomentella | reverse complement strand
TACGAAAACATCGCGAAAACCCTAGAACACTGTTTCAGCCTGCCACGTGGCGCCATCTGGTGAAACACGCCCCATCTGGGCGTGTTTAAACACGCCCCAGCGGGGCTTGTTTCACCACCCCATTTTCCTAATTTTTGTTAAAACTACCCCCTTTTTCCAATTATTTATTTAATTTGTATTATTTTAAAAAATTAGCCTTTTTGTCATAAACAGAAATAGAAGAGCTAAAACTTGCCACCAACATCCCCATATCATGCCTACGGCTACCATTTCCACACAAAAATCACAACTTGACTCATTGAATAAATATCTGTAAAATTTATACACTAAAAATCAATATTATGATCAGAAAATATTGTTCGTCGTCCTTTAACAATGAATATTTCATATTAATATTATGGTTAGAAAAAAAATAGTTACTTATATTTCTAACAATGGTACCAACCAAGTAATTTAAAATAGGTACTGAACTGTAGTTCCATTCTTACAATGCTCACCAACCAAAGTAATTTTCTGGGACCTGGTGTTTGAGAACATTTCAATGTCTGCATTAATATTTAAAATATGGTTGTACGAAATTCTATATTTTTAGGATTTGCACTAGGTGTTGCTCGCAACTTGCAAGCCATATATCTCTTTTAGTCATGAATTGAGTATCTATAAGAGGAAGCTTTTGATTGAAATGGATACTTTATATAAGTCCAAATTTCGTTGTCAGAATGAGTTATTGTCCGTATCAACTCTGCATAATGTATGGTTCCTATCACTTAAATATATTATTGATATAGAGTCTTGATTGATTCAATGATTCTTAACTGACAAAATTTTATCCAACAGTTAACCTTGAATATCGTTCTTTGATGAGGAAGTGGTAGATATCTTGTATGCCGTTCATCATAATCTATCACGAGCCGGTGTACGTATTTCAACTTCCTTGTGTGACAAATAACTTGGTTTTATGAATTGAATATCTATTTATTTATTATTCTATGAAATTTAAAATATGTTATTTTAGCTCTCATTAAAGGCCTGTTAAGGGATTAAAAACACATTATTTTTATGAAATATAAGAACGAAAAACAAGTTTGATTGAACATAGGCAAGTAAAAAATAGTTATACTCTTAAAATTTAAAAACGTTAACATTTCAAAGTTTTGCAATATTAACCACCAAGTGCGTAGGACAACTGATACAAGATTCAATTTTTTTCAACTTAAAATCAGTTATATAGAACTTGAGTCTTGGATAAGTAATTGAGTAAATAATATTCGGAAGAAAAAGGAAGAGTTTGTGGCTCACAATAATCCTATCAAACTCAAACAAGATTCTCCAAAACAAATTTATAGTTTAGACAAAAAAAATTACAGTATTAAAACTTCACATCTCACCTGTCTCTTGTCGTAAGTTTTAAATTCGTATATTTTAGCAAATTTTTTTTTAGTTTATCCTTTATTTACATTTTCTAAAAGTTTAATTTTTTTTTCTGGCAGCAATATTTGTCCTTACCGTTAACTGAGTTTGTTAAGTGACTGTGTGGTCAACAAATTACCAAATCAACCAATACTACGCGGAACTCATTAAACATGTGTCTTTTCAGGCGTGTTGTATATGTGGATATCCAATAAATTATTAAACATTAAACATAATTTTAAAAAAAAAACTGATTAGGGAAAGTCCCCTTAATTTGTCTCATCATGAGATTCTTCATTCTTTTTCAACATTTACAAACCTTTAATACCAAAAAAAGCTTCGTATAGTGAATGCAATGTGATCCTAAGGCGTTGGTTTGGTTCTGATCTCCAACAGTTTGAAAAACCAGGAAGGAGATGCTTAGGTGCTTAATTGGAAGATTTTTTTTTTCTTTGATTTTATGTAGTTTTTTAGTTTCTTTGTTTTTTTTACGTTCAAATTCATGGTACCTTAATCCCTTTCATTGTTTCTGACGATGGAATGCATGGCATGGGTTCAGAGCAGCGACGAATGCACATTTAAAAGTGGGATGCCCTCAAATGTGTATATTTTGTCTTTTTAATTTTGCATATTTTGTCTTTTTAATTTTGTATATTTAAACTCTTATCTCTAAGTTTTTTCTCCAGATAATAATTATTAATTTTTATTTTTTTAAAATAGATTGTCCTCTTAACTTAGCCACTGGTTCAGAGGAGTGACAACTGTAAATTAATTCTTTGAAGTTTGAATGGCTCGATAAAGTATGAACAATTATTTGAAGAATCGGGGTAGAGGACAAACTTTTTAGCCCCACGTTGTGTTCAATTACAATATGTTGATGTTATTGAAGCTTCAAGTTTAAAAGAAAAAGGGAAAAAAAATAGCTGCAAAACAAACTTGCATGAGACAAGAAGTTGAATTTATTGTTGATGTGTTTGTTTACTTGTTTTCTCTTGGATTATCATGTTGTTGCTTTTTTTGTTTAACTAGTTTGCTTAAGAAGTTCATCACTCGAACTATCAGTTGTTAATTGTTAGGCTTATTTGTATTTTGGTTTTGAAGTTCATGAGTTAGAAATAAAAAAAAAAAAAAAAAAGGTTATCATATGAAAATCAGTTGATACACTTTCAGTGATATAACAGAAAATTTTCATTTTTCAATGCAATTGACATACATATTGAGCAGAGCACACATGAATTAAAAGGTAGTTTTTCCTTTGTTTCTACCAAAAACAGGTCCCCCACCGAGATTTGAACTCGGGTTACTGGATTCAGAGTCCAATGTCCTGACCACTAGACCATGGGACCAATTGTTTAAAGTGTAAATTTAACTGTTGAAATATCGTACTATAGTGTGATCATTGCAGGAAGATCAATCATGAAAAGTTTAAGTGTTTTGTGTGACACAAAGGACAAATCAAAACATGACCAAAAGGCCTATATCTTCAGGGGGTCACACATGGCATGAGCAGATAATAACTAGAATGTAAAACAAAAGGTGCAAATAGCCTTTTTCTTCATAGGTCACATGAGAACAAGAATAATGATCAACGTTAATATATGATGTCCAGTAATCACAAAAATATATGGGTGCTGTATAATGGAGCCTCCCCCCGCATGATCCCATTGTATCACTTTCTCGAAGATGTATGTGATCTTAGAAAACCATTGCACATCACAGTCCCAACATTAAAAGGGAAACCGTGATTTTACCAGCTATATTTGATTGGGGAGAAATTTTGAATTTTTTGTAAATTTTGGGTTGAGAATTTTAATTTTTTATATTTGATATCTGTTTTTTAAAAAAATAAAATTCATGTATTTTCCAAGAATTTTTTTTAACAATTTTCCCACAATTTTTTTTTCATGAGGAAGATGAAAATCTTACTTTTCTAAATTTAATTTTTCTTTTACAATAATAAAAATATCATATTACTTTTATTAAGATAGTAAATAACTAAATAACAGATAAAAATATAATGTAATTTTTCAATTTTTAAGAAACTTATCTAATGTTTTCTATGATTAATTAAACATATTTTATTTGTTTCCATAATTCATGATTAGTAGGAATTATGATTCTTGAACATGAAAAACTTCTTTCCTACTAAACACGTCTCCTTATTGACATTTGATATAAGAGAAATTTTTAGTTTATTGAGAATCTTTAAGTTGAAAATATTTATTTCTTGTATTTGATTTTTTTTATATAAAAAAGAACATTTTCAAACAATAATGTTCTTTTTTCCTAGGGAATTTTTTTTTACTATGTTTCTCACTAAAATATTCCCATAAGGAGGAATCTAACTTTTTGAGTTAAGAATCAAGTTTTATTATGATGAAAATATCATATTATTTTTGTTAAATTATTTAATGTGGTAAATAATTAAATATTATGATAAAAAATACTATGTTATCATTTTAATCCCAAAAAAATTATTAAAAATATTTATGATCAATCAAATAAATTTAGTTATTCCTAAGAATCATAATTTGATTATTAAGAAAGGTGATTCTCAAACATGAATATAAAAAAATTCCTTCAAATAGGTTTGTCTAACAAACCCCAAGGGAAAATGAGGTTAAACAATCTCATCTTCAATAACCAATAGAATTGAAACATTTATCGTCTCATGAATTCTATCAATTAATGCTTTATGATTATCATATTTAATTTAATGTATCTTCTTTTATTTCTCTTTATATCATTTATGTATAAAATTAAATTTTATAATTACTAATTAAAATTATAGTAAAATACATAATATATGTAATAAGATTATAAGATATTAAAATCCAAATAACTATTTTTAATTAATTATAAAAAGCTATATTCTTTATTCACTTTAGGTAAAAAGTTGTTATAAAAAAAACTTTAATAAATAGTTTTCATTTTTTAATTTTAGAAAAATTAAGTTGAATTTTTTTATTTGATTGAAATATATAAAAATTAACTTTAGTAAATAGTTCTCCGATTTAACTTTACAATCCTATTATTGTTATGTATCAACATATATGTACACACACAAAATGTATCTGACATATATCTATATCATATCTTAACATACAAGACAATTTAAGATAAGAAGACAGAAAATTATTATTACTTGCTAAACAACTCTTGAAATAATAGTCCTAACCGGATTACTTTTCATATTTTTGAACTCAATGGTCTATTACAAGTTTAGGTGACACAAAATTATATATAAATATGATTTTAATTTTTATAATTTTATTACGTATATTTATGTATTTTAGTTTAATTTTATTTATTAACTTTTTAATTAGTAATTATAAAGTTTTAATTTTGTAAATAGGTCATATGAGAGATAAATTAAAAATAATGCTATGATAGTCAAGTATTAATGATAAAATTTAAAATAAAATAATTGTCTAAATTTTATTGGTCAATAAAAATGGGATTGTTTGATCCCATATTTTCACTTGGATCAATAAGACAAATTCCTCGAAATATCTTTAATGAAAATATCTTAAGTTATTTCTTATGATTCTCACATTACTTTTTGTGATCATCACATATCATATAATTGTAAAAAATTTATATACAATTTTTTGTTTCAATAATAAGGAACTCTAAGAAACTTTAAAAAAACTTACATTATATTTTTACTTATGGTATTATTATGTGTTAAAGATATTATTTTTATTGCTAAGAAACATTTTCTTACAAAAACTACTAATCTTATTTTTTAAAAACTTTTCCTACTAAATAGATTTAATTCAATGGATAAAAAAACTCGTCTAAAAACCCAATTGGATATTAAATGTCTTCATTACTTTGTCTTCTCCAAAAGTCTCACACTTTAGTAGCAACTAGCAAGAGCTCATGTTTAACATGGATATCTTAATAGAATCAAAGTTACTTTCTATAATAATAATTACCTATTTATACTTCATTCTTTTACATTTTTTTCTTCCACTTTTTAAAACAAATTTAATTAAATATGTTTTACTTTTTTTATAATTGCTAAATACTAATCAAATATGTTCACGACAATAATATTTCTAGATATAATATTTTTTGAAGATGTTCGTAAGAAAACAATATTATAGTTTGAAATAAGACAAATATGACAACATAGATTAGGTCTAATGAAAGATGATAATTTCTTATATTGCGATAAAAGGTTTGAATTTTTGTTAAAAAAGTTTTAATTTTAGTTCTCAATCATCTCTTGAATAAGATTGTTTCTCAAAGAGATTAGTCTCGGAAAATGACAAAAAATAATCATTGCAATATATACATAAAAAAAACATTTTATTTACCATCCATTTTTTTTACTTTTGTTTTTAATTATAACTTAATTTTTCTTTTCACAATCAGTGGCTAGAAAAAAATGTTACTGATGATTGAAAAGTTTAAGTGAGAAATCAATTACTGGAAAGTGGAGAGACAATCAAAGATGTTTTTCAAGTTGAGGTAGATTTATTGTAAAAAATAAAATAAAATTGAGGTACTCTTTTCTCACTGCTCAAAATTGCAAGGGGGCACGTAAACGATGAATGCTCCTTTCCTCTTTCTTTTTTTAATTTATTTTTTCCTAATCGATGATGCCAAAAATAATTGGCTTGCTGACAGTGGCACAATGCATCAACCAGCAATGTCATTGTCGATAAAAATGTACTTGAATTAATTCGAGCTGGCCCCTTGATGTCGTTGTTAGTATGATTGATAAATTATTGACCTAATTTGATTTTACGTGATCTGCAACTCATTTAAAATTAGTCTCTTAACTCGCAATTTTTATTTACATTATTTAAATTTTAAGATATTATATCAATTTTTTTATCTAATTAACTTGTATTCAACAATTAAATTAATTATTATTTGAATGATATTAATAATTAACAGTTACCAAAGTGGGTTGTATCAAAGAATAAATAGTATATTTTAACCAAAAAAATAGTATATAAAATTATAGTGTAAATGATTTAATTTGATATGTATAATGAATTTGTTAATTCTTGCAATTATTGTCTTAAAATTTATATCAATATTTATTTCTAATTAATAATATAAAGTATTTTAGACTGAGATTCAGCCAAGTTATTTATTTGTTTTTGGTACAATAACATGTATTTTTTTTACATTTTTGAGATGGGTTAATACTTCTGCATATTCAAAATTCAAACTTATGTCCAGACCATTAAAAACGTCATTTTAATTTATGCATATGTTTAATTGTCGGCTAAGTTAGATTAAAAATCTTACTATTAAAATTTAAAAAAATTTATTGATTTTTTTAAGAGAATTTTTTTATTACTCTAAATTACATATTTCATAATTCTACTACCCCACCAGCCACCACCATAAGATCGACCCAAACACTCCTTTCCAACCCCAAGTTTATGTCCCCAAAATCATATAGGATCTTATATTTTTTTTATTAATATATATACTACTAAAAAAAATCACTGATTCTAAAGGTTCTTTTACGTCAATTTCTCAAACTGTCTTTTGAAGTTACTGTCTTTTGTACGATGATTCTTAAATCTTTTTAAAAGGTTCATTTTTTAAGACGATTTTGTAAAGAATCATTTTAGAATGTTTTTTTAAATAAAAAAATTGAACCTAAGACAAATTTTTCAGTTGTTTTTATTTAAAAAAAAATTGAGGATTTTGAGACAATTTTTTATAAAAATCCTCTTAAAATGTAAATTTTTTAAGACAATTTTCTATAAAATTATTTCTTAATGACCATTGGATACAAAATTTCCTAATAATAATTGTACATAAGGAATGTTTCAAGCTTTAACTATAATGATCCTCAGGTCTGGCACGACTAGTGTAAGGTTCAGCGCTGGAAGCGCTAAGGTTTTCTGCAGAATCTTCTGCAAAAACCAGTTGCTGAGATGCGGCGCAATCGACGCCAGTGTGGCGCGATTAACGCCATGAACACTGGGAACTGGCACGGATGGCGGCGGGTTTGCGCAATCAGCGCCATTGTCTCTGTATGTTGGCGCGAGTGGCACGGGTTTGGCGCTAGTGGCGCCATGGTTTCTAGGGGTTGGCACGGATGGCGCCAGTAGTGGCACGGTTGGCGTCATTGGTCCTGGAATCTACCGCGATCAGCGTCAGAGTGGCGCGATCGGCACGACATGTCGATCATACCCAGTATATAAGGGCCAAATTACGAAATTTTGGGTCAGTCTCCATCTTCTTCTTCCTCTGAGCGCCCAAACTTCATGGGAGAGTTTCCAAGCTTCCTAAACCTTCATTTCTTAGCCTAAACACTTTCCTTTGATCACCAAACTTGTGAGAAACCTTTGGTGAGTTATAATCCTTCATTTCTTCCTCATAAAAAACCCCTTAATCAGAGAGTTCCTTTCTCAAGGGAAAGTTAAAGAACTCGAGTTTGGCGAGGAACAGCGGCTTATCACAGACACCTGAACTAAGGGAAGAGGTCCAGAGGCCTTCCTCACCGTTTTGGAGGTAAGAAACTCAAGTTTCTCCAATTGATTTATGATTTGGGATTTTGGGTGAATAGTGACCTACTTGTGATGGGACTTGTATTAGCCTTGGGTCCTTTAGAAGAACATGTTTAGAATGATGTGAGGATGAAGGATTAGCTTCCAAATGTTAATTTGGTGAACTTTGGTTCTTGGCCCTGAGTTATGCATGTTTGGCTGTGTTTTAAGTCACTTGGTGTTGATATGACATGCAAGAGCCTTGTTGATGGTTTTGATGTGCCTGAGAGGCCATGTGAACAGTGTCTCGTGTATGGACTGAACCGTTCAAGCTATATTTAAATTTTGAATAGTTGGTTGTTGAAAGCTTCAAGCTCATTGTATTGGGCTTTCATTGAGTCTGTGATGACTCTAATGCTTTGATCAGGCTGAGATAGACCATTGAGGGTCTATGAGATGCCTAGTGAGGGTTGGGCTATGATGAATCTTAAGTTAGAAGATAGAGAAGTTAATATGAAAAGGAAGAGTGTTTCCTTTCATATGAACGGTTGAAAACCGTTACTGATGGTTTATTTGCATGCCTGATGTAGGACGTGAGATTCCTACTACTGGTGGTGGTCACCACGAGGCCGGGAGAGCCGGTATTGACCTGAGACCAGGTAAGCTCATCGTTCTTGGGGAATGTTTCCCTTGCTTTTGTTTCACCACTCCCAAGAGGGTGATGGTTTGGTATGCCATGCATCTGGATATTGTATGTTGTTGTTATATTGAGATCTGTATATGATGTTGAGAGAAATACCATTATGGCATGTTGATAATTGATATTAATTAAACACTATGATAGTGTCATGCTTTGTAATGGTTATAAGATAAATGTTATGATAATGCTGTGTGATGTGATTATATGAGAATTCTCTGACCAGTAGAATAGGGAACTATGGATCCCTTGGGAATGTGCCCTTAATTGGATGATCTTCCTTGGGAAAATCCATAGGCGTCCATGTAATTCCTGAGAGAATGTGCCATTCATTGGATAATCTTTCTCAGGTATGGGCGGGAAAAGTCCTGAGGGAATGTGCCTCTAGTTAGATGATCTTCCTCAGGCATGGAAAGGGAGAGTCCTGAGGGAATATGCCTTTCAGTAGATGATCTTCCTCAGGTACTCAATGAGAAGTCTTGAGAGAACGTGCCTGAAATGGATAATCTCTCTCAGACTAGGTGTGAGAGGTACATATATAGTTACCCGATATTGTGATATGCATGTGGAGTTTTATATGTGAGCCGTGAAGGCTGATTGTATGAGCGATGTTTATTTGCTATTAATTATGTGTATATGTGCTTGGAAGTGAACCAGGGGGAGGGAAACCTCAAAGAACCCTGAGTTTATTGAGATTGTTATCTCACCCCTATTGGGGCTCTTGTTGCAGGTGATATTTCAGGAGTAACAAATAGATCCCAAGGCAAAAGGTCTGAGTCGGGATAACTGTTAATAGAACCCTAGGCATAGATGACTGAGCATGTTGGCTCACGTTTTTAATTATGCCTGTATTTGTACAGTTTTGAGAAAGTATGAGATGTAATGACAAAAACTCACCATATATGTACATACTGTATATTTGTTTTGGTTTAAGCTTCCATTATTGAGTTATGATTATATTTACTGCGTTATTCTAATATAATAACAATGTTAATACACCGAGTGCACACATAGTGTTACATTAACCAACCCCCTGTCCCAAAGTTTTGGACTGTAAGTCTATCAAATTGAATCTTGCAAAAAGTATGCTAGAAAGATCAATTAATATGCATTTTGGTATCATGAAGTAGTTACATCACATGCACAATCATTTTAAGGACATCTAACGAAAAAATGCATGATGAAATGAGCAGTGCTGGCCATGAAAATCCCATAATAATAATAATAATCTACAATCTGAACTCTGAACCACCCAATATTTAAAAAATAAAAATCCATTTCTTATTTGAAAAGATAACTATAAGCATAAAACACTTGCTTTCGAGTTTTGACAGTCATCAACATGATTGGAACAGTGCACCAGTTGAAGCATCTTCATTCCAATGCCTACAAAATTTACACTAGTCCACCTAAAAAAAGAACTGAATTTAAGATTCCAACCAGCTCTGAAATGTTATCTGTTTAAGTATCTCAGTTTCGTCCATAATTAATGAGCTTACCATTACCACTAGTTCCTCGTTCTCAAAGTCAAGCCTTACACGTCAAATTTCCGTGGCACCTGCTATATATGACATCTCTTCTTTATTTTAGGTTTTGGAATTTATAAACTAGTATACCTTTTCAAAAGTAAAAATAAAATCCATATAGAATATAAATATGGTTTTACAATAATTGTTATTTCCTTTTCTAAACTTTTGATTTAATACTTCGTTTGTTTTATTTTTAGCTTCATTTATAGTGTCTGTCAAAAAAAGCTTTATTTATACTTTTTAACACTTCAAATTATATGTGTGTAATTATATAGTAATCTTGAATAAGGAAAATAAATCATTATAATTCATTAATTGCTAATTTAAAATTGTTTATAAATTTTATTATTTAAGATAAAAGGAAGACATATATAATCTTCTTAAATATGAAGGAATATATATATATATATATGTATATCTAAAAAATATGTAGATTTTTCAAATGAAAAAAATATGTATAATTTTCATATGGAAGACATGTATAATTTATAATAAAAAAAATTACTCCATATAGCAACATGTAATTTAACCAAAACAATTATTTAATACATTACTATAAATGGACACTGACGTTTCCAAGTAAATCGTATAAATCGCACGTGTTAGGGGTAGGCTACCTGATGCCGAATTCCATGTTCGGGATAATTGGGTTGCATTTTTTTATAGATAAAAGCTGAATCTATTGTTGCAAAGAAAATGCAGAAATTACATCATTTGCTATTTGTTGAAGCCACAGAAGAAATGAAAAGTGTGATTTTTGTTTTGTTTTTCCATATAATGTACAAAAAAATTATATGATATCACGTATTTGAAAATATTTTTTTGCAAATAAATATTTGTAAAGAGTATGAAGAATTTTAGAATATAAGAAAAAAGTCAAATTTATACTCAATATTCCAAATATGTTATCACTTATATTTCAATTCAATTATCCCATTTAGAAGGTTTCACTTCTATGCCACGTTTTATTTTCTTTCTCAAACTTTTCACTTTCTTACTGTCCTTTTTCTTTTGGTTGAACTTCACAATCATATGCATTATTCTAACATGGGTCCATACGCTAAAGAAATTCTCATAAAGGTCAATAAAATTCTTAAAGCCACACGCTTTATGAATCCTCCAAGGATGAAGTTCACCTAAGTTTATTCATTCATTTTTATAACTGAGTATATTTGAATGAAGTGTTTTAAATTTTCAGAAAATTTCAAATTTAGGAAAATTAAAATGCATTAATTAAAATTTTTTATTTTTAAAATTCTATGTTTGAATAAAGAAATTAAATTTTGTCATTTTTAAAATTTTGTGTTTGGATAAAAAAATTTGAATTTCTTCGTTTTTAAAATTTTGAACCTTATGTACAGAAAAGTGCAAAGCGCGTGAGGATGAGGTGGTGCCATGAGAGTAGCGGAGATCAGAGTATTAGTATGAGATTGAGAAGGAGCAAAAAGTGGTATGGTTAGAGTTTATAGAGAAAAAAAGATAATTTCAATTTTTCACATTTTAAAAGAAAATTCAAATTCGACACTTTTAGTTATTCAAAATTCTGTTTTAAAATTTAAAAAATTTAAATTTTTTACATAAAAATATTTAAACAATGAATTTTAAATTAAAGAATTTTAAATTTTTTAATAAATTACTTTTTCCAGTTAAAATTTTTTATCTAAAGACACTTAAAGTTTTCCGAGAAAAATGGTGTTTCAATTTATTTTTTTTGTGTGCGCATTCAAGTTCTGGTCACATTTATTGTACAGGTACAAACACCTAAATCAGTTGATAAAAAGTGATGTAGCCAGTTCTATGAATCAATGTTCACTCAAAAAATGAAATGGTATCGTTAAGGACACTCGAGCTTTCTTAATCTTGATTTTGGCATCTCATGTGCTACGTTTGGATTTATTTTATTTTATTTTTGTATAAGCCTAATTTAATTTATTGATATTTGATAAAGACGTGGTTCTGGATGCTCCTTTTTAAAGTTCAACAATGTTTGGATAGCCTCAAATCCTCAAAAAGCACATCATTATTGTTATGGTATCACTCGTACTCTCCACTCTCTGATTTGATTAATCTGAATTCCACTACCAAAAATATTTTTTCTCACCTAAACTTTAAGGTGTAAACAAACAACGCCCTCTCTCTCTATTTCTTTGGGAATTGTAGATCCAAAATCTCCACACACTAATTAATATGCATAGCATTAGATTCTCTCCTTTGTTAAACCATTTGCATAATAGACAAGTCCATTGATTATCAAATACTACTACATTCATTTGTGGACACATAGTGAGATCCTCATCATGATCTCATCACTCATCACTCATCACATCAACCGTATAAGCACACACATGGAACAAATATGTCCCTATTAACACCAAACCAAAAAAAAAAAAAATGTGCATCTAACGTGTAATATTCTATATGCTAGCAAAAACTTTACGAAATGGAAAAATGCTCCACCTTCTCTCCTATTTACCATCAGCATCTCGCACATCACAAATGGGGACCTATAAATATTTTTTTTTATGAGATCACAGATACTATACAATATTTTTTTTCCCCTTAAGAAATGTTTTAATATAAAATCTGCTGCATTATTAAACTTATTGCCTTTAAGGTAATAAATAAACCTTATTAACACCAAGCTAATAAAATGTTTATCAACTTGTAATATTCTATATGCTAGCAAAACCTTTTAAGAAATATAAATATTCTCCACCTTATTTCCTATGTACCATCAACACCACACACATCATAAATAGTATGAAATCACAAATTCACTGCATTCGTATGCTTGTTGTATTTGCAGTATCATTTGATTTAGTTCCTGCAAGTATTTACAATCTTATTTTAAAAGAAAATTTGATAGATTAAAAGAAGAGAATATTTATAAATTAGTCTCAATTCTTAAATAACATGAGACTTTCTAATACAATGAAAAATAGACCAATCTTATTTTTCTCTTCAAATACTTGAAACAAAATGCACTTAATCTCATATAACTCAAACTCAAAATTAATTTCTTATTAAATTCAAATAATCCCGTATCAATTATTCATGACATTATAAACCTATAAATAAATGAATGAAGCAAAGCATTAAGCACCATTCACTCACATCACACCCGGAGCTCATCTAAACTCAGTGGAAAACCATTCCATTAAACTTTAAAGCTTAAAACTTTAAAGGATTTCCAATTTTCATCTAGCCAAAAGCATCATCATCCATTTTTCTTACACTTGCTACAAAACAAAAAGTTGCTCATTCTCACACGGAACTTTTATATGGTCACCACTCACCACCACCATTACCCAACAACAGGGCAGCAAAGTTAAAAAGGCAAAATAACAGAATATTAAAGAGAGCAGAGGAGAGAGAATCACCTCTCTCTCACACACTCACTCTCCGTAAGACCGTAACACTTTGTTGTACATATTTCATTGCTGTTCTCTCATCACCGCCACCCTTGTCGTTCTCTTCTCTGTATTGGCGTGCTGCTTTGTAAGAGCTTGAATCATCACCATCATAAGTCATAACAAGCGAAGCGATTATTCTGAGAACAACCCAGGTGAGTTTATTTTGTTTTTCGGTGTCTTCTTCCTTCAGAATCTGTTTTTTCGATTCCTAGTCCCACCCAAAGTTTGTCCCTTTCTGTTTTTGGAAAGCATAAAACAGCTGAGAGGTGCTGCTACCTCTTATTCATTCTCGTGTTCTGTCCCTCTCTCTCTCTCTCTGTGTCTCTGTTTCTTCGGGTTCCGTGTTGATGAAATTTATCTCTTTGTTTGCGCAACAATGTGTCTGCAGAATCTACCTCCAGATGGTGAAATGCCCTTTTTTCATTCTTCCACGTTTCGATGACATCATAACAAGTTTAGCTTCCTCTCACTTATTATCATCTATATCATCATCACCATCACCGACTCACTATTCTGAATCCGCGTTTTGCTTCTCACAACAACAATGGCCGTCGATGAAATTGAAATCTTGTCTCCGACGTTGTTTTCTTCTTCTTCGGGATCGTTTGAGACCCTTTGGAGTGCGATCCTCGGATTGCCTTTGTTGGAACTGGTGGCAATGTGTGCCAACCTGACTCTGTTTCTTCTCTTTCTCTTCGTTGTTTCGGCGAGGAAGGTGCTTGTGTGTGTAGGGGGAGGAATTAGATTCGCTAAGGAGAACGGAACCGGCAATGCCAGCCCCGGTTGTGTTAGTGTTGATTTGGAAACACGTGACGTTCGGATTGAAAAGTGGTTCAAGTTGTCGGTGTTGTCTTGTTTCTATGTTCTGTTGGTGCAAGTTTTGGTCTTGGGGTTTGATGGGGTTCGTTTGATTAGAGGAAGGGATTTGGATTTGGATTTGGGTTTGGCTCTTCTTTCTGTGCCTCTTGTGCAGGGTTTAGCTTGGGTTGTGTTGAGCTTCTCGGCTTTGCAATGCAAGTTCCAGGCGTGTGAGAGGTTTCCAGTTTTGCTCAGAGTTTGGTGGTTTGTGTTGTTTGTTATTTGTTTGTGTGGGTTGTATGTTGATGGAAGGGGGGTTTGGATGGAAGGTTCCAAGCACCTGCGTTCTCATGTTGTGGCGAATTTTGCCGTCACTCCTGCTCTTGCCTTTTTGTGTATTGTGGCAATTAGGGGTGTTACTGGTATAAAGGTTTTTAGGAGTTCTGAGGAGCAACAGCCATTGCTTGTTGATGAGGATCCCGGGTGTCTCAAGGTTACTCCTTATAGTGATGCTGGACTTTTTAGCTTGGCCATTTTGTCTTGGTTGAATCCACTTCTTTCCATTGGGGCAAAAAGGCCGCTTGAGCTTAAGGACATTCCCCTTGTTGCGCCGAAAGACCGGTCCAAGACAAATTTTAAGGTTTTGAATTCTAATTGGGAGAGGTTGAAGGCTGAATACCAATCCGGGCAGCCTTCATTGGCTTGGGCGCTTCTCAAGTCCTTCTGGAAGGAGGCGGCTTGTAATGCTGTGTTTGCTGGTGTCACTACTCTTGTCTCGTATGTTGGTCCATATATGATAAGTTACTTTGTTGATTACTTAGTTGGCAAAGAGATTTTCCCACATGAGGGGTATGTCCTTGCAGGGGTATTCTTTGTGGCAAAGCTTGTGGAGACCTTTACTACTAGGCAGTGGTATCTTGGGGTGGACATCTTGGGTATGCATGTTAGGTCGGCTCTAACTGCAATGGTATATCAAAAGGGGCTAAGGATATCAAGCTTGGCCAAGCAAAGTCACACGAGCGGGGAAGTTGTTAACTACATGGCTATTGATGTTCAGAGGATAGGGGACTACTCTTGGTATCTTCATGACATGTGGATGCTTCCTCTGCAGATTGTTCTTGCCCTTGCGATTTTGTATAAGAATGTTGGAATTGCTTCTATTGCAACGCTGATTGCTACAATAATTTCCATCGTCGTCACTGTTCCTATTGCCAGGATCCAAGAAAATTATCAAGACAAATTAATGGCTGCTAAGGATGAAAGGATGAGAAAAACATCTGAGTGCCTGAGGAATATGAGGATTCTCAAACTTCAAGCTTGGGAGGATAGATATAGAGTGAAATTGGAGGAAATGCGTGGAGTAGAGTTCAAGTGGCTTCGGAAAGCTCTCTATTCTCAGGCTTTCATAACTTTCATATTCTGGAGCTCCCCTATATTTGTTTCAGCAGTCACTTTTGGTACTTCCATATTGTTGGGTGGTCAGCTGACTGCTGGTGGTGTACTTTCTGCTTTGGCTACTTTCAGGATCCTGCAAGAACCTTTGAGGAATTTTCCAGACTTGGTGTCAACAATGGCTCAGACAAAGGTTTCTCTTGACCGATTATCTGGTTTCCTGCTGGAGGAGGAATTGCAGGAAGATGCAACTATTGTCTTGCCACAAGGCATTACTAACATTGCTATAGAAATTAAGGGTGGTGTCTTCTGTTGGGACCCTTCATCTTCTAGGCCTACCCTATCAGGGATAAGTATGAAAGTTGAAAGAAGGATGCGTGTGGCTGTTTGTGGTATGGTTGGTTCAGGGAAATCAAGTTTTCTTTTGTGCATCCTTGGAGAGATTCCTAAACTTTCTGGTGAAGTATGTTGGTGCACTTAAGCTTTTAATTCCATCTTTTTCCTTTTAATCTTTCTATTGGCATTTTAATCTTTTTGAATTGTAACAGTTTTTATAGGATGCATTGGATTATTTTGCAGGTTAGAGTGTGTGGCTCTTCTGCATATGTATCCCAATCAGCATGGATACAATCAGGAACTATAGAAGAAAATATCCTCTTTGGAAGCCCAATGGACAAAGCAAAGTACAAGAATGTTCTTCATGCTTGTTCACTGAAAAAGGACTTAGAACTTTTCTCACATGGTGATCATACAATTATTGGGGATAGAGGTATAAACCTGAGTGGTGGCCAGAAGCAGCGGGTTCAGCTGGCACGAGCACTTTACCAAGATGCTGATATTTATCTTCTTGATGATCCCTTCAGTGCAGTTGATGCTCACACTGGATCAGACTTGTTTAGGGTTAGTTTTCCTTAGCATAGAGTTGATGTTACTGTTTAAATGAATTGTAGATTTGGCTTACCCTTTGACATGGAACTGCAGGAGTATATATTGACAGCACTTGCAGATAAAACAGTCATTTATGTGACCCATCAAGTTGAATTTCTTCCCACTGCTGATTTGATACTGGTATGGCTGTACAGTTTTTCTTGCACGTTCATGCATTATGCAGTAAGTGGCCAAGTTAATGATTACATTTCAGTTCACATTTAAATTTAACAATTGTGTATTCCCTGCATGATTCAGGGCTTCAGTTTTTAATATGCCCTCTGGTATTTCAAAGTGAGGTTCTCTCCTCATAGCCTGTTTTGCATTTTAGTTCACTCTTTTTGTATTACATAAATTCGGGGGTTTTACATTCACTTGCTTCTTTTTAGAAGGAATATTTAGCAAGGTACACATTTTGGTTTTTTAACAAAAGAAAAGTCATAACTTGCTAACATATTTCTTCTAAAAAACGTGTGTGTGTGTGTAGAGAGAGAGAATTCTATATTTAAAAAGCTAGATTTTGACAATTATATAGAGCCTGGTGTTTACTATTTGACAGATACAATGAGGAAACATGTATAAAACAACACAGAGGAGTTAGTTTAAATTTTGTTTATATGAAACTGAAGTTCTTGTAAGGATATCAACATGAGATGTTGCCAATTGTAAAAATTATAATCAGGAGGAAAAATAAATAATTGTAGGTAATATTAAATTGATATATGCACAATAAAGTTCATGAATAAAAAAACTCTTTTCGATTCATCTTTAGGTTAATTGAATCCATTGCTGATACTTTTATTATTATTTTTCAATAACTTCTAATAAATCTGTATTTCTTACTACATTGATCTGTAGTCACTTTAATTGGCATTTGGCCATATATTTTTAATTTATCTTTATGTTTAATTACATTTTATTCTTCCAAGGACTAGGAAGAATCCTATTCAAATATTTCATGTTATATGGGATTTCTGTTTGTTTTTCACTAGACAAAGTTTCAAGTACTAAAAGAATTTATGTAATGTAAAGATTATTTTCTCAATTTATTTTTCCATTCTTGAAGGTTCTCAAAGAAGGATGCATCATACAGTCAGGAAAGTATGACGATCTTTTACAAGCAGGAACAGATTTTAATACTCTGGTTTCAGCTCACAATGAAGCCATAGAGGCCATGGATATCCCTACTCACTCTGAAGATTCAGATGAAAATTTATCCCTGGAGACATGTGTTATGACCAGTAAGAAATCCATTTGTTCTGCAAACGATATAGACAGTTTGGCAAAGGAAGTGCAAGAGGGATCATCTATTTCAGATCAAAAAGCAATTAAAGAGAAGAAAAAAGCAAAACGGTCGAGAAAGAAACAGCTTGTTCAGGAAGAGGAGAGAATTAGAGGTAGAGTCAGCATGAAGGTGTATTTGTCATACATGGCAGCAGCATATAAAGGCTTATTGATTCCACTCATAATAATTGCACAAACATTATTTCAGTTCCTTCAGATTGCTAGCAATTGGTGGATGGCTTGGGCTAATCCTCAAACAGAAGGAGACCTGCCCAAAGTAACTCCCTCAGTTCTTCTTCTTGTTTATATGGCCCTTGCTTTTGGCAGCTCATGGTTTATATTTGTAAGGGCTGTTCTGGTGGCTACGTTTGGTCTTGCAGCTGCACAGAAGCTATTTTTGAAAATGCTTAGAAGTGTTTTCCATGCACCAATGTCTTTCTTTGACTCTACACCAGCTGGAAGGATTTTGAATCGGGTAAGTTCTCTTTTGTTGCCATCTTCTATTTTTTTTCTAACCTATCTCTACCTGTATGGTGTAGATAATTATAATGTGTCCTCTGTATCCCACCAGGTATCAATTGATCAAAGTGTTGTGGATCTTGACATTCCTTTTAGACTTGGTGGGTTTGCTTCAACAACAATACAGCTTATTGGTATTGTTGGTGTAATGACAGAAGTTACATGGCAAGTTTTGCTCTTAGTTGTCCCAATGGCTGCTGCTTGTTTGTGGATGCAGGTAATTAGAAATCATCCAGCTTAAAATCTTTCTAACTGTTTTGCATAAAGATTTGCATAAAAGAAAAACTGTTCTGTTTTGCGGAAAAGTGAGAATTATATTCTGGAGGGAAAGAAAGGATACATTGTCAAAGTACTAGTAATCTTCCAATTCATTGAATTATTTTTTAAATGTTTGTCTGTCACCCACCCTATGTTTTGATTTGTTCTAACCATCAACCAATTCCATCACAGAAATACTACATGGCTTCCTCAAGGGAACTGGTTCGTATTGTTAGCATCCAGAAGTCTCCAATAATACATCTTTTTGGTGAATCAATTGCTGGAGCATCCACCATCAGGGGTTTTGGACAAGAAAAAAGGTTCATGAAACGGAACCTCTATCTTCTTGATTGCTTTGCACGACCATTCTTCTGCAGTCTTTCTGCAATTGAGTGGCTCTGCCTGCGGATGGAGTTACTGTCAACCTTTGTATTTGCTTTCTGTATGGTATTACTTGTGAGTTTTCCTCGTGGAAGTATCGACCCCAGTAAGTACTTTGTTCTGATAAGTTGTTTTGTCTTCTTAGTTTCACGAGTGATATGCTTAATCCTGGAGATCAAGTTATGTAGTTTTATTAGAAAATAGATGTACTTTCACAAGTGATGGTTGTACATGATGCTGAATGCAATAGTGGAACATTATTCTGTTGCTTATTGATGTTACTTTTTCTGTATAGGCATGGCTGGACTTGCTGTGACATATGGCCTGAATTTAAATGCACGCCTATCACGGTGGATACTCAGCTTTTGCAAACTTGAAAATAAAATTATATCTATTGAGAGAATTTATCAGTACAGCCAAATTCCTAGTGAAGCACCCACAATTATTGAAGATTATCGCCCTCCTTCCTCGTGGCCTGAAAATGGGACAATTGAAATAATTGATTTGAAGGTACTAACCTCAGCTTCACATTTATGCTTTTTTTCTTGTTTTTTAAAGCCATATATCGATTGTTTATATCTTGGTGGGATAATATGTTTCTTGGTGTACAAGATTTAGTATCTTGTCGTAGCTGTTAGCCATTTTACATTATTGAAATATCTTTATTATGATTTTTGTACTGCAACTGTCTTTTACCCATAATCTTCTTACCCCTACTCTGTCACTCTTGAAGGTCCGTTACAAGGAGAATCTTCCTTTGGTGCTTCATGGAGTAACATGCACATTTCCTGGTGGAAAGAAGATTGGAATAGTTGGACGTACTGGCAGTGGAAAATCTACTTTAATTCAGGCGTTATTTAGATTGATTGAACCAGAAAGTGGGAGTATCCTTATAGACAACATTAATATTTCAGAGATTGGCCTTCATGACCTTCGAAGCCATCTCAGTATCATACCACAAGATCCAACCTTATTTGAAGGTACCATTCGAGGCAATCTTGATCCTCTGGATGAGCACTCAGATAAAGAGATTTGGGAGGTTGGTATTTCTTCACAATTCCGTGCTTTTTTAATCACTCAGCTTGTATTATCTTTTAGAAAAATGCTTATACAGTTTACTTGCATTCAGGTTTTGGATGTCTATGTATAGTAACAGCCAAATTATTATTATTGAAATGGAAATATTGTTAATAAGGCAGGATTAAGGAACAATAGAGGGGTCAGGATATCTAAGCAAAGAGATCAAACAAAAAACAGATATTAATACAGGGGAGAAATGAGAACCTGAAGTCAATAATACAAAGAAAAAATCTCCTATACTTGGTTTAGAAGTAACCTATGCAGTAAACTTCCTCAAACATCCCCACCAAAAACAAACCAAGCAGAGCCTCCACTATTCTCATACTTAACAAACTTCCCACATATGTACCTTCCGCAAATAAAGGAAGAAAACTCATCACATATGCCAAAAGTAATCCTCCATCTGAGCTAAATTTGGTATTCAAAAGAAACCTGGAACTAATCAAAATTGGATACTGGATTACCTGTCCATGACTGACAAGTTATTTCAGTTTCTAATTTGAAAGATTGCTTGTTTACTCTGATGAATACCATTTTATAAACCCAATAAACCACTTTATATCTTCACTCCTAAGCAAGAACTCATAGTATAAGAAAACAGACCAATAATCCATGATTTTTGAAAATTATGACTATTTGAATAGAAGGTTGTTCATTTTGTGATTGTTGGATTTTAATTTTTCTCAGGCACTTGATAAGTCTCAGCTTGGAGAGGTTATCCGTGAGAAAGGACAACAGCTTGATACACCGGGTAGGTGGCCAAAAAGAAATGTGAAAATACACATGATCTTTCTTTCTCAACCCCGTAATAGAAAATAGTGTTAGTCACAAACAAGTAGCCATCTTAACAAATTACTTTGAAACCTGCAGTTCTAGAAAATGGAGATAATTGGAGTGTAGGACAGCGACAACTTGTTGCTCTGGGCCGAGCTCTGCTGCAGCAGTCAAGAATACTCGTACTAGATGAAGCAACAGCATCAGTTGATACCGCCACAGATAATCTTATACAGAAGATTATCCGAAGTGAGTTCAAAGACTGCACGGTTTGCACCATTGCACATCGAATACCTACTGTCATTGACAGTGATCTAGTTCTTGTGCTCAGTGATGGTGCGTATAGAAACCTACATGTCTTGTTCTTTTGCCTGACTTCTATCTTTTTTTTCCTACTCCATTTATAAATTTGCATTATGGTTCACTAGTCTGTGCTGAAGCTATCTGTTTGATACTTTTGCAGGTCGAGTCGCAGAGTTCAACACTCCTTCAAGACTATTAGAGGATAAGTCATCCATGTTTCTGAAGCTGGTGACTGAGTATTCATCACGTTCAAGTGGCATACCAGACTTTTAGAACAAATGGAAGGTGTGAATGCTTTTATAGTGTGGTGGCTGGAGCTTAAGATAGTTCAAAAGTTGAATCAGGAAGTGATGTCACCCTTGCATGTCACTGCTGCATTCGGGGCATGCATAGAGACACGAGATGGAAACAAACAAAATAAAAGGGAGAGGTTTGTGCCTCCTCATGAATCAAGCATCCTACTGGGAGAAATTTGTTTGATTATTCCCCTTAAAGTTGAGAAATTCATGCATGGTTAGCATGCTTTGTAACACAAAATAAGATGATCTGTGATTACAGGAAAGCAACGAAGCAGTTTGTAGAATGAGGCACTAGGATTTTGCTTGGTTAGAAAAAGTGTAGTTTAAACTAGTTTTGTGTATTCCACAATTTTCTTGTAGTGAAAGTTTAGAATTAAGCCATTCAAAGCTCAGAATCCCCCCCTGCCTCTCCCCCTCCCCCTCCCCTAAATAAAAGTTATATTAGTTGTCTTTCCTAAAATGTTAGTTAATTTTCTTAATTTTTATTCTAAAAGAGTAATTAAATATGTTCACCATGCTTGAAATTTTTAAAACGTGGATGTTATGAATGTATAGGGGTCCAATGCTCAAGTTTTGGACCAATTTACATTATATTCAAATCGTGGCCGAATTAACTTTATATGTTTATATTATTTAATATATTAAGTAATAAATTAGTGAGATTATAAGAAATTAAATTACATAACATTTTAAATTAGCATAAAAATTATTTTATATAGTTTGTAATAATTTATGCATTGCCTCGAACTTGTCATTTGGCTTTTATTTGACTAAAAATTAATTTTACTTAAAATAAATAAAATAAAAAGGTTTACTGTGCTTCAAGTCATTCCAGGGGAACATTAGGTTTCTTCAACAAGAGGAAACCTCCAGATTTAATCTTAACTTTAACAAAACTGAAAATATTAAAGCCATGTGATAGCAGAAATAATCATATTTAAATAAACCCTTGCACACTAAATAGCAGGAAGAGGTGGCTCGTTCTCACACTCTTCAGTGATGACTCTGCCATGGACTCAAATTTCAAGCATGACTCGTCCGAATACATCAACTTGGACGGCAAAAACGTGGGTGCAACAATGCGCTGGCAGCATAGAAGCACAAAGGGTGAGTCAAAAGATTGTTGTTGCATCCACATTTATGTAAACAACAACGTTCAGGGTGTCTCAAATTCAGTGTTGCATGGTAGTGAGGTAAGGATGAGAGACCCAAGAGTCAGTTTATACTTTGAAAACTTGAAGGTTGATAAAGGAACTCCCTCATCCAACAAGACATTTTGCTGGGGTAACAAACTTTGCATGTTGAAATTTTTGGCTCTTATGTTTCTCTTAGTGCTTCTATTCTCAACTAGAATCGTCATTATTGTGCTCTAATTAAACATGGTATGCTAAATTCATTGAATTGTTGGATTTTTTGGGGGCATTATATGGCACTGCTAATTAATTATTTGTTCATGTTTTGACTTCGACTGATGGTTGTGTTGGTGCTTTCTTGTCTTTAATTAAGTTGTCAAGGTCAACTTTTTAAGAATGTCGAAATCATGATTATATAATTAACAAACGGTACAGGCAAAATCATTTTCAACCTAACGGAACTCTCGTTGGAGATCTAGAATTTGTTAATAGTAAGGCCTTACATTGGATCAATAAAATTAGTTATTAGTATTATAGTACATTTATTTGTTTTTCTTTTGATCACATTTCTATTTTAGTATTTTTCTTTTTATTTCTCTCGTTATTTTTCTTTCTTTATCACTCTTCTTTCCATCTATACACAAAAAGTGTCAAGATTTTCCACAAAATTATTCCATACGTTTGTGCATTAAACGTTTGGTTTTGAAGATAGTGGTAGCCCACTCCAAGATGAAGATCCCTCATTGACGCCTAACCGTAAGACAGTGTTCTATCACAGCGGATGGTAGTATTTCCTTTCAATATTAAATGCACATAAATCAGGTTCTCACAACTATGTAAACTCGAAAAGACATCCACATAATCACAAGTTAGGTTTTCAATTTTCTTTCTCCAACCCCCACCACTAAAATTTAAAATAATAATAATAAAAAAAAAACATTTCAATTTTCAACCCCATGGATATGGAAGATCATAAGAGCTCACACCACTTCGCCAAGCTTATTCTTAACATTTAGTATTGCATTTAGCTGATTTTGGCTTGATTTTCTTTTTAAAGATAGCAAGATGTATACATTCACGTGGTTTCTCTTACTTTATACAGAACAAAGATTTAAATAAATATATTTATGTTCAGATGTATATCATTTTTAGCCTATAGTTCTTTTTTTTTTTTTTTGGACCATGCCAATTTTAATTCAAAGTTCAAACAGGTAAATTGACAATATTTATAAATACTATATCCAAATTTGATCCTTCAAAATAAACATAAACCTGAGACTTCCACCAATTTAAATGTGATGTGAAATCAAAGTGACCCTCAGCCTCAGGACAATAGAAAAGACGAGAAAGAGAAACGCTAATATTGATGGAAGGTACTCTTGGGGGAATGGACACTTGGGCCGTCATGAGGATCCGATCCGAGTCTAATCTAAGGTCATCCTCATCGATTGATTCCATTAAATTATTACTATTATGGGCGTAATTGAAGGCATAGTTTGTGACCATGTGTCACTTTCATCGTCTTTTGTTGTACTGATGTGTGAACTTCATGGAAGTGATTAATGGAGTCAGGAGTGTTGGGGAAACTATTAAGGGTAATTTTTTTCGTTAATTATTATTTTATTTGAAAGTTAATTTAGAATTATTATTGAAAAAAAATAAATCATAATATTTATTGTTACTTTTGAATTGAAATTCGTAATTCATGACTTTTAATTTTTTTAACACAAATTGTAAAATATTTTATGATTTCAATTTTTTTTTAAATTAAGACTTTAAAGTTATATAACTTTTTTTTCAATATGAAATCATAAAATATTACGATTGATTTTTTTAAAAATTTTTACGACTTTGAAGTCGTAAGATTTTTTTTACAACTTCAAAGTCGTAATTCTTTTTAAGTCGTAAATTTTGTTTTTATTTTTTTATTTTTTAAAAAAATTAAAAATAAAATAATTATTTAATAAATAAATATATTTTTATTTTTTAGTTTATTTAATATTTTGTATATGATTTTATTTATTATTTTTATATTTTTTAAATATTATTTTATTTTATATTTTCTATATTTTTATATGGTTTTATTTTATATTTTCTTAATTCTTATCGTTTGTCTGTCTTCAATAATTAATTCTCGCTGGCCACGTCCCATGGGGATCATCGACTCAATAGCAATAAGTTCTGTTTGGAGAGGCTTATATTTTTTTTACTAATGTTAAGGATTGTTATTATTTTGTAAATTAAAAATAATGAAAATTTTAAATTTATAAAGACTGAAGTCCTAACCGATTAGGCATTTCGAATTCCTTGTTCACATCCAATTACAATGTATGCTTTTTGGAATTTAACTTAAAGATAACTTTGTTGACCATGTATATAAATTGAAAAATATTTATAAAATTTATCATAATCACTTTCATTCCCTTTATAAATTAATATTAGTAACAAAATATTTTAATATTTTAATATTTTCATTTAAATTTAAATCTTTTATATTATTTTTTTAATTTACAAAACACATAATAATCTTATCATTAGTAAATATATATAAGATAAGATAAAAAATATATATTAAATAAATTAATATACCAAAAATTAAGAAAATGTGCTGTAAATAATCATTGAAATTATGGATTTTAATAAATATATTCTTTACTGACAATGAGTGAGAATAGGTTAGATTATCCGATAAGAACGTATGATCTAATATATATCATTCTCATACTAGATCAAACTTTTTTTCATAAACAAATCATATTTAGGCTTTTATAAAAGTCTATTCAATTAAAAAGGTCACCCTTAAGTCATTTTAAAAGCTTTTAGGTCTATAAGTCTATTGTTCCATATAAAGAGTTGGACTTATATAAAAAACTTTAACATGAATAGATCTTTAAGTAGGTCAATAAGTCAAGTTAGGCTTTCAAATAGGTTAAAATCAAACCTAAAAATAAAGCCTATAAAAAGTAACATGACATACTAAAGTCTTAAGTTTTTAAACAAGCTAGGCCTATTTAAGCAAAACCCTTAGTTTTTTCTTTAATAAAAAAATAGTTTTACAAAATAGAATTGTTAGTTTGGTTACTATAAATTTAAATCTTATAAATTTTCTCTTGTTTGGTTGTGAATAAATAAATAAAAATAAATTATTATGTGAGTTACTATATCTTACCAAAATTTTAACTAGATTCTTAAACTCATTTTTTCTTCTAATTAGGTCCCTAAACTTTTTTTTAAAAATCAATTGGTCCCTTTTTTTAATTTAATTGAGTTCTACTGTTTGATTGTCATTATGAAAAATTAACTGTAAATACTTAATAAAAAAAATTCAAAAAATTCTTACAATTAACTCAATTGTGCTTACAACACATTTTAGAAAGCACTAGTCCAATGTAACACTTGAACAAATCACACCGGAACGAGAGATCCAAAGGTTGTGGAGGCATGAGACATATAATCGAGGAAGACTCAAATAAATTAATTATTACTACTTATATAAACAAGATGCATATACTTTTTAGTAACTTATCACTTAAGAATTCCACAGTTTAAACCATTCTTAATTGTACAGTCTCATATGTGTACAACCTTTTGATCCCTCTCATTCCGGTCTAGCTCACATCAGGTGTTACAAGTTCACTAAGTTTCGTTTGGTTCATCCTTGAACCATACTGTACTGGGAGAGATGTTCGCTTTGATACAATTTGTACCATTGAGAATTGTCGACTTGTCAACACACTTTAAAATCCTTCATAGGTAACTTTTGTAAAGACTTTGACAATCAACTCTGATTGCTTTTAAGATTAATGATTGTCCACACAAAATATTAGTAATTAATTTTTTATAACAACAATTAAACGGGAGAATCCAATTGAAAAAAAATAAGTTTAGAGATCTAATTAAAAGAAAAATAAAGTTTAGAGATTTAATTGAAAATTTGATAGAAAAAATGGAGTCACGAATGAATTTAACATAAATTAAAATGAAAAAGATTGTGAATTCCATGTATTTTTTTTCTTAATGAGATAAGACAATTTTTTTAATAGTGAGAAAAATAATAAAAATGAATGCATGATAACTGATTAATAAATGCATTGATGATAACAATAAAACTTATTTTCCTTATCCGAATACATATAATAAATGTATATTTAAAATCCACTTTATATTAAACATTCAATATAATTATTATAATTTATTAAACAAATAAAAAGAATATAGCTAAAAAGAAATTATCTAAACTATCCGTATTCTATATTATAGTAATAAATATCCTAGTGGGTAGATCCTACTTATTTTCCATTTCTCTGTTACCGTAGCACACCCTTTACCCTTGCAAATTGCAATGATCTAACAAACCTAAAATTTCGGTCTCTAACTAATTACACCTGCTTAAAAAAAACACTAATTACACCTGTCACAGTGCTGCTACAAGAAGAGATACAGGCAGGTAACGGTATCGTCTGACCCCACAAGCAAACAAAGCAATCATTAATTAATACTTTCAATACTAATATTTCTTTTTGTTCAATTGTAAGTGTTATATAAGAGAAAAATTATTTTAAATTTTATAATATTAATGATAGATAATAAAATTTATAAATAAATTAATAATGATAATATTAGATTAATTATATAAAATTATTGTTCTCTTTTATTATTTTAGTTTTTTTATCGGTATAAAATACTTTTAAGATGATTATAATTAGGGATGAAGGTTAATAATCACAATGGAGGAGTAACTTAAACAATTAATGGAGGCTTAAAAATGGAAAAGAGAAATCTTATATAAATATGATAGAATAAGATTTGGTCCTATAAAGTAAATATTCTATTTCAAAAGAAAAATAATCGAAATAATTGAAATTTTTTAAAGATTGGATGCAGTTAATCAAGTTATATCATAACACAATGGGTAAAGAGGTTATTCACTGACTGCACCGTAACCATGGTCCATAGTCGCATGGGGCAAACCGACACGTGACAGCATGTGTGAGACTATAAGAGGCACCGACGTGCGACAGTTGCAAGCGCACGTTGCTAACGTGCACGGTGCACCGCATTGATTTTTTCCCTTCTTCTTCTTTCCGACCTCTGCACACTCATTTCCTTTCTCTCATAACCCTCCACTTGATCTAATCTCGATTCCTCAACTCACATGGTTGATTCCCTCACGATCCGCGTTCATTTTCCCTCCCAACTCACTCGTCCCCTTTTCACCTTCATTCATTCCATTCCATTCCCAATTCCCGCACCTCACCGTAGGGTTTCGTTTCCATGACTTTCTACTGTTCAATCGGAACCACCATCCAATGAGACGGCGCCCCGTGGCGGGCGTTCTCCCCGACCAAATGCAGAAAGCAAACACCAAAAACCCTAATTCCAGACTTTGCTTTCTCGCTTCCCTCTCCGCATTCTTCTGGCTCCTCCTCCTCTACTTCCACTTCGCCGTCCTCCGCCACCAACCCACCAACCCTAACCCCGTAGTCCCCATCACTGTCCAACCCCAACAACCTCGTAAAAACCTCGGCTTCCCCGAGAAAATTTCCCAACCGGAGAAACCCACTTTCCCCTTCGACCGTGCCCTCCGAACCGCCGACAACAAGAGCGATCCATGCGGGGGGCGCTACATCTACGTCCACGACCTCCCCTCGCGCTTCAACGAGGACATGTTAAAGCATTGCAGAAGCTTATCCCTTTGGACCAACATGTGCAAGTTCACCACCAATGCCGGCCTCGGTCCGCCGTTGGAGAACGTTAACGGTGTGTTCTCCGACACCGGCTGGTATGCCACCAACCAGTTCACCGTCGACGTCATCTTCAGCAACAGGATGAAGCAGTATCAATGCCTCACTCGAGATCCTTCCGTCGCTGCTGCATTCTTCGTCCCCTTCTACGCCGGCTTCGACATCGCCCGCTATCTATGGGGTTACAACATCTCCATGCGCGATGCTGCATCGCTTGATCTCGTGGATTGGCTCATGAATAGACCGGAGTGGAAGATCATGAATGGGAGAGACCATTTTCTTGTAGCCGGTAGGATCACTTGGGATTTTCGAAGACTCACCGAAGAAGAATCGGATTGGGGGAACAAGCTTTTGTTTTTGCCCGCGGCGAAGAACATGTCGATGCTTGTGGTGGAGTCAAGTCCGTGGAATGCCAACGATTTCGGGATTCCGTATCCGACTTATTTTCATCCTGCCAAGGATGATGATGTGTTCACCTGGCAGGAGAGGATGAGGAGGCTTGAGAGGAAGTGGTTGTTTTCGTTTGCCGGAGCTCCGCGGCCGGATAACCCGAAATCGATAAGGGGCCAGATTATTGAGCAGTGTAGGAGATCCAAAGTTGGGAAGCTGTTGGAGTGTGATTTTGGGGAGAGTAAGTGTCATTCCCCTAGTAGTATAATGCAGATGTTTCAAGGGTCGCTTTTCTGTCTTCAGCCGCAAGGGGATTCGTATACCAGAAGATCTGCTTTTGATTCAATGCTGGCTGGGTGTATACCTGTGTTCTTCCATCCGGGTTCGGCGTACACGCAGTATACATGGCATCTTCCCAAGAATTATACCAAGTACTCGGTGTTCATTCCGGAGGATGATCTTAGGAAGAGGAATGTTAGTATAGAAGAGAGGCTTAGTCAGATTCCTGAGGAGGAAGTTAGGATCATGAGGGAGGAGGTCATTGGTTTGATCCCTAGATTGGTATACGCAGATCCTAGATCGAAACTTGAGACTCTTGAGGATGCATTTGATGTTTCGGTGCAGGCTGTGATTGACAAGGTTACCAACTTGAGGAAGGACATTATGGAAGGTCGCACGGACGAGAACTTCATTGAGGAGAACAGTTGGAAGTACGCGTTGTTGGATGAGGGACAGCGCGAGGTTGGACCTCATGAATGGGATCCTTTCTTCTCCAAACCAAAGCCGGGTGGGGATTCCGATGATTTGTCGGCTGAGGCTGCGAAGAATTCTTGGAAAAATGAACAAAGAAATCAGTCCTGATTAGCAAAGGGAGGTAAAAATTGCATCTGTAGGCTTCTTAGATGTGGTTTAATGCTGACTCAAATGGTTTCCCTGAATTAGGGAAGAATTACAGCTATAAAATAATTGCTCCGATCTTGCTATATGAAAACTTACTGCAATGCTTGTGATCGTGTTTGCTGAGCAGGCTTCCTCATTGAAAACCCCTAGCATGGAGAGATGTTCTCTGCTTTTTACAGTTTTGTTATATAGATTTTTTCTTCTTCTGATTTCTACCTTGTTATTTGCGTTAGTGTTTCCTAGATGTATTTTCCTAAATTAATAATTTCTTTGATACTATATATTTTCCACTTGATTCATATAGGAAATATAAACAAAATTATGGTTAGCAATTAACTCAAGTGTTCACTTGAATGACAATATCATTTGGCAGCTGCATCATCAGAGCTGCCTACCAGTGTTGGTGATCTTATTTGGAAAGTGGTTAACATTCATAAGATAGATTGTTCTATTTTGATGATCTTGAAAATAAATTTCTTTCACTTGCTCTGTTTTCCCTTTCTTTTTGTCTATTTTTTGATAGCTAAATCATGCACACATATTGGCTGGTATTAATGTACTGTTACAGGCTTTAATATGTCAAATTCATTGCCTTGATCAGCCAGTTTTAACATGCAACTTACGAAAACTACTGGCTGTTTCTTCGTTAACTGTTGCTTGTTTGTATCATTCATGTTTCTGGTGTTTTCTTTTACTCAAAAATTATGAAAAAAAATAAAAATTGGGGGCACAGTGAAATGTACCCTTTTATTCATTTGATTTCCTTTGTTGTGGTATCTATTTGGTCAGCAATATTGAACGATTGGAGTCTCCCAAAAAGTAGTGGCATAGATTTCTCACTGAAATTATCTTGGACAGTTGGACTTCATTTCTTTCTTTGACATTTTTTGGAATGACTGTGGGTGGGATTTCATACTGTGATGAATTCACTTGCATGGCGATGCACAACATTTGGCAGTGTTAGTATTATGTTTGTCCTGTGTTGTTAATTTTTAGAAAACTCTTCCTACTTGTCGGTGTCTGACTATCCTTTTTATCTTTGTTGTCTTCGTGCTGTCTAGTATTACCTTGCAATGGGAAAGGGTATGGCTGTACAATGTGGCAAGAAATGATAGAGGACTTATGTGTGGAAAGTGATTATAAAAGGATGCGCAAGTAAACTGTAATGCAAACAAAATCATAGTCAATCGTTGTTTTTAGACTAGTGTTGTGTGATCAATATTATCATATGTAATTTGATGTCTATTTGTTTTGTCTCCAATTTTGAAGCAAAGTAAATGAAATTCCATTTATTTTGCTCTTTTGTATCTCTATAGAGTCATAAATAATCTGAGATAACACGAAACTATGAAAACTTGTGTCAAATTTTTCTGTCAAATGTAGAAGAGGACTTGTCAAATATTCTCTCGTACAAGTTACTGGATGACAATTTAATCTCTTACTGGAAACGGGATTCTTGTACGTAGCATATTTGGAAACTATGAATTGTTCTTTCCTAATTCCCTAAGGTCATTAACTCATTATTGGCCTGGTAGGAGTGGAAGGAGAAATGAAGAAAGTTTATAAAGTGGGCGAATTAAATTGACATAGACAAGCTGACACTGAAAACGACGGGTATAACTTTTTTGTTCGTTTACTAATTACTGTAATTGGACCAAGCCAAAAGGGAGGATATACACACATGCAGGTATAGACAAATAGTAGTTGAATGAAAAGAAACATGCATGACTCGCTGTGTTTTTGAGTTGGACCTCTGGCTCTGGCATTGGCAACACAACGTCGCAAGCGCTCATGTAATCCACGAGGGGCTGACGCCCATGTCTCTTAATTACAGTCACTCACTCCTGCATTAATACGATCTATCTCTTTGGTCTTTATTATTAACGCTTATTAATGATTTATTCCTATAGTATAAATATATAAATTATCATTTTTAATGGGAGTGTTTTAGGATGCATTGAAGATGAAGGGAAGTTTTGGTCACAAATAAGGATATCAAAGAGAGATGGGAGAATTATTTTCATTAACTTTTCGATGATGTACAAGGTTCAAGTACTACTATGGAAGGACTAGAAATCCAATAAGGCGGAAAGAAATTTGGATTGTTACCGCAGAATTCGCATTCGAGATGTTAAAGAAGTCCTTAAAATGATGGAAAAAGGGTTAAGTTGTTGGTCCATATGATATTGAAGATGCATGAAGGAAGGAAGAGGATTTTGGTCTCAATTTTTAAGAACAAAGGAAATATCCAAAAATGTGCTAACTACATGAGTATAAAACTTATGAGTCTTACTATGAAGCTATGTGAAAAAAGTGAATGAGCATAGATTAAGAATAAAAACAAGGATTGCAGATAATTAATTTGGTTTTATATTAGGGAGGTCTACAATAGAAACCATTTATCTTATATAGAAGTTGATGAAAAAGTATAGAAGTAAAGGAAAGAGACTTACAAATGATTTTTGTTGACTTGGAAAAAGATTATGATCATATCCCAAGAGATGTGTTGTCGAAGACTTTGGAGAAAAAAGACAAGTGCATGACTTATATTTGAGTTATACAAGACATGCATGAAGGGATAACTACTAGTATGAGAACTTTAAAAGATAAAACTAAGGACATTTCTATTAGGATAAGATTAGATCAAGGTTCAACTTTAAGTCCTTACTTATTTAACCTAGTCTTGGATGAGCTTATTAAAGACGTACAAAAAATTATCCCTAATTGCAGATGATATAGTCTTGATTAAGAAATCAAGGGAAGCAGTTAATAATAAGCTTGATCTTTAGAGGCAGACTTTGGAAACAAAGGGTTTTCACTTAAGTAGGAGTAACATAGAGTATATGCACTACAATTTTAGCAAGAGACAAGAAGATTTTGGCTTGAAAGTAAAATTCGGAGAGAATGTTATACCATAGGTTTCTAAGTTTAAATATATGAGATTAATCTTATAAGACGATGGAAAAATTAATAAGGATGTCACACATAAAATACAAGTGGAAAGATTTAAATGGAGAAAGGCATTAAGGGTTGTTTGTGATCACAAAATGCGTACAACTCAAAGACAAGTTTTATCGTACAATTATATGTCCAAATATACTATATCGTAGTGAATGTTGAGCTTTAAAGAGATAACATGAGAGAAAAATAAGAGTATCATAAATGTTATGTTAAAATGAATGTGTTGTCGTATAATAAAAGATAAAATACAAAATAACGTTACACAAGAGAAGATTGATGTAACACTCATCGAGGAAAAGATGACAGAAAATCTGCTAAGGTAGTTTGGGCATGTACAAAGAAGACCACAAGAAACCCCAAATAGAAGAATAGATTGCATGATTTTTAACCCGAGAAAAAGGAGAAAAGAGAGACAGAAAAGGATGTTAGAAGAAATCATCAAAAAAGATCTTAGATTTAATAATATTTTTTAAACATTGATTTTTAACTATGTCAGAATGACATCATGAGATATATGGAGCCGATCTCATCTAATGGGATAAGACTTTGTTGTTGTAATGAACATATTTTAAGAATTATCCTGTAACAAGAAGTCTAGAATTTGAGTCATGGTTTGAAAAAATTGTGACATATTTTAATCCATTACTAAGATGGGCTTAGTGATTAAGAGATTTGGATAGCATGTATGAGGTTATGGATTTTAACTGGATTGTGATTATTGTAAAAAAAATGAAATATTCTTTAAAGAGAGTGGCTTTAAGAGTTTTTCTTAAACAAGAACAATTTTAAAAATTATTATCAATCTTATTAAATTACATGTCTTATCTAATATCATATATTGTGCATTTAATTTAATTTTTAATTTTTATTCATTTTAAAAATTTTATTTAAAATTTAATCTGATTTAACAATTAGCTTAAATTTTTTATTTCTTGACTATCTCAAACCATAATCCTTTCATCCTTATTTTT
>PYAF01004995.1:3339768-3363153 GCA_007407185.1 Glycine tomentella | reverse complement strand
CACACACACTGCGTCCACCGCTGGAGGAGTGCCTGTGCCGCTGGCAAGTGTGTTCGGTTATGCGTCTGGCGTGGCGAGAGGAATGGCTCCTGGTGCCCACATTGCAGTGTACAAAGTGTGTTGGTTCAATGGCTGTTATAACTCAGACATCATGGCTGCAATGGATGTGGCAATCAGAGATGGGGTGGACATTCTGTCCATGTCTCTAGGTGGCTACTCTTTGCCTCTATATGATGATAGCATTGCCATTGGAAGCTATAGAGCAATGGAGCATGGAATTTCAGTTATATGTGCGGCAGGAAACAATGGCCCTATGGAAATGTCTGTTGCCAATGAGGCTCCTTGGATTTCCACAATTGGTGCAAGCACACTAGACAGGAAATTCCCAGCTACAGTTCACATGGGAAATGGACAAATGCTCTATGGAGAATCCATGTACCCACTGAACCATCACCCAATGAGCAGTGGAAAAGAAATTGAGCTGGTTTATGTGTCTGAAGGAGACACCGAGAGTCAATTTTGCCTCAGAGGGTCTCTTCCAAAGGACAAAGTTAGAGGCAAAATGGTGGTATGCGATCGAGGTGTAAACGGAAGAGCAGAAAAGGGCCAAGTGGTGAAGGAGGCAGGTGGTGTCGCTATGATCCTCACGAACACGGAGATAAACTTGGGAGAGGATTCGGTTGATGTCCATGTCTTGCCTGCAACTTTGGTAGGATTTGATGAAGCAGTCACCTTGAAGGCTTACATAAACTCTACAAAAAGGCCTCTTGCTCGGATTGAATTCGGAGGAACTGTGATAGGGAAGTCTAGAGCTCCAGCAGTGGCAAGATTTTCGGCTAGAGGACCAAGTTATACAAACCCGTCAATCCTCAAACCTGATGTTATAGCTCCAGGAGTGAACATCATTGCAGCATGGCCTCAGAACCTCGGTCCCACCGGCCTTCCGGAGGATGCTAGAAGAGTTAACTTCTCTGTCATGTCTGGTACCTCAATGGCATGCCCTCATGTCAGTGGAATTGCTGCTCTCATTCGCTCAGCTCACCCGAGATGGACCCCTGCAGCCGTCAAATCTGCAATCATGACAACAGCCGAGGTAACCGACCACACCGGAAGGCCAATACTCGATGAAGACCAACCAGCAGGAGTTTTCGACATGGGAGCTGGACATGTGAATCCACAGAGAGCATTGAACCCTGGACTGGTGTATGACATTAGGCCAGATGACTATATCACCCACCTTTGCAGCCTTGGATACACAAAGTCAGAAATATTCAGCATCACACATAGAAATGTGAGTTGCAATGCAATCATGAAGATGAATAGAGGCTTCAGCCTTAACTATCCCTCATTCTCAGTAATTTTCAAGGATGGGTTGAGGAGAAAGATGTTCAGCAGGAGACTAACAAATGTGGGAAGTGCTAACTCCATCTACTCAGTGGAGGTTAAGGCACCTGCAGGAGTAAAAGTGATAGTGAAACCCAAGAGGCTAGTATTTAAGCAAGTGAATCAAAGCTTGAGTTACAGGGTGTGGTTTATATCAAGAAAAAAGGTTAAAAGAGGTGATGGTTTGGTGAACTATGCAGAAGGGAGTTTGACATGGCTGCACTCACAAAATGGTTCCTACAGGGTTAGAAGCCCGGTAGCAGTGACTTGGAAGTCAAAGTAGCATGCAGAAGAGTAGTAGATTATTAAGTTTGTGTTGGGGCGTTTTTTATTATGATTATTGGTTCAATAGCTTTACTTATGATTGCAGAATTCATACTGAACTTTGTGTTACGAGTTTTAGTAGAGAAAACTCGTTAAGGAATCTTTATGAGTAAGCCCATTTATAAAAGCTAAATAAATTGGTTGTGTCATGCTTTAGTCAGAACTCTCTGCTTTATCTATCACATTCATTCATTAACACCTAAATTTTCCCACTCCTGCTTCTCCCAAAACAGGATTACATTCGTTCAATAATGTTTCAACAATAATAGAAGGAAATATACACTCACAGGCCACAGAAAAGCTACTAAGTTGGGAGCAAGGTTTTAAATTATGATCGCAGTTTCATCACGATCCTTAACATTGTAGAAAATTCTGGACAAATGCGGCTGATGCGCAATGAAGTCATGGAGAGCCCGAAAACCTTGACATTGCCAGTGCAGCCGAAATCACAGTGGCAGATTGTTTTTTAAAACCTTGGTGGGGAGAAAACAGAAAAGTTGTTTTGTTCTGAAACAGTGAATAAATACACTATCCTATTTAAGCTCTCCATGATTATAGGGAATAAATATAGATACTCCATAATTATAGGAGATAAAAAAAGCAAAACAGTATCAGCAGACATAAATGAGAAGATATATAAGGATCTGGATCAGCTACAATTTTAATTCAAATTATTACTAATTTCTAGCCAGTTCCAACACTCTCTCTCAAGTTGGTGCATGGAGAATACTTCAATCTTGTCTAGAGAACTACTAAGAGCCTTGGATGCTACTGCCTTGGTAAGCATATCAGCAAGTTGTTGTTCTGATTTTACAACAGGAAATACAATAAACACCAGCTTCAATCTTTTCTTTGATGAAATGCTTGCCAATTTCCATGTGTTTTGTTCGATCATGTTGGACAGGGTTGTTAGCAATCTCTATGGCTGATTTAATATCCTTCAACAGATTTTTAATCCATAACACTTCACATATTCCTACTGCCGTCCCTCTAAACTCTGCTTCTGTGCTTGATCTAGCACTACTTGTTTTTTACTCCTCCAAGTTACTATAGTTCCTCCCAAAAAAGTGACATAGCCTGCAGTAGACCTTCTATCATCTGCTGATCCAACCCAATCAGCATCAGTATAACGTTCAACTTTGAGGTGGCTATGATTTGAGAATAACAAACCTTTTCCTGGAGCAGATTTTAAGTACCTCAATATTCGTTCAACGGCATCCATATGCAGTTTTTATGGGGCATGCATAAATTGGATCACAACATTGACTGCATATGCTATGTCTGGCCTAGTATGAGACAAGTAGATTAACTTCCCAACCAATCTTTGATACCTTCCTTTGTCTGTACTGGTTGCATCAGCACAATGAAAATTCTTGTGATTTTGTTCTATGGGAGTATCAATGGGTTTGCATCCAAGCATTCATGTCTCAGTTAACAAGTCTAAAACATATTTTCTTTGAGAAAGAAAGATACCGTGTTTAGACCTTGCAACTTTGTTTCCTAGAAAAATATTTGAGATCTCCAAGTTGATTAGCTTCCCAACCAATCTTTGATACCTTCCTTTTTGTGTACTGGTTGCATCAGCATAATGAAACTACTTGTGGTTTTGTTCTATGGGAGTATCAATGGGTTTACATCCAAACATTCCTGTCAAAGTTAGCTTCAGTCATTATATATTGAACAGAAGCAAAAGCTTCACTAACTGTCGGACGATAATAAAAAGTCATAACAGATCCCGTTGCTAGTTGGATTAAAAAACAATCATATTCACATGAGGTGGAACATATTTACTGGTTATATCATCGGCGATCGCTTGAATTTCAAGACGTTCTTGGAACAATCATATTTTCTTTGAGAAAGGAAGATACCATGTTTAGACCTTGCAACTTCGATCCCCATAAAATATTTGAGATCTCCCAGTTGTTTCCCGTTAAAGTGTAGGCTTAGAATTTCATCAGGATCATTTCCAGTCACAATTATATTATCAACGTATTATATTATCAATGCAGTGACTTTACCTTGATTATGCTTAAGAAACAAGCTGTGATCAAAATTACTTAGTGCGACAAAGAACTTCATAGACTTTGTAAATCTTCCTAACCAAGCTATTGGTGATTGTTTTATTCCATATAAAACCCAGGGCCGGTCTAAGATTTTATGGATCCATAGCAAAATACTAAATAAGTTTCTCTTATATTTAAATATTTAAAAACAGACACACAATATCATATAAAATATATATTTTATTTTACTAAACAAATAATATAATTTTAATAAATCTTAAAAAGATATGTCATGTTTTTATTTAATTTCCTCTTCTGCTATTGTCTATTATTCAATTTATATCTCTCAAAAAATAATTACATACACATAAATATTTATATATAAAGTAGGCATAGAGGACAAATATGAATGTTAGTTTCACTCTCTTGATCCCCATTTCTGCAAACAGTAAGAATTGTTTAAAATAGACCATATTATATTTTATTTACAATCCCGTCAAATTTTGTCAAATTTAGATAAACTCACATGGATATATATTTTTAAAAATAATTATATATATGATTTAATTTATTTTTTATAGTTGGTCCCTCAAAGAAAATTTTCTAGTATCATCTTTATCATCTATCATTAACAAAAGATCATTTCATATTAAAGATTACATATATTTTATTCTTTTTGAAAATACTAAATTTTATTCTTTTCTTTATAATTTTAATTTTTGTTTATGTTTTTTCAATATGTTGATATATGAGTTGAAAATTCAATTAATATTAATTTATAATTGTAACAAGTTAGGAAAATTAATTAAACGAGTAGCCTTTTTAATGCATGCACATTTTAATTTGAATAAAAAAGGAGACATAAAATAAATAAAAAATTTTAATTTATCTATAAAAACAATATTGAATGATATAGAAAAAATTATTAACCAATATGAGAAGCACAATAAGTGTAAGTACACTAATTATTAACTATACCAAGAATCTAGGCAAGTGAAGCTCAAAAGTTGCTCTAGGTATTTTCATTTCCTATCCTTTTTAAATTATTTCCTAACAAGCACCGTTTTGGGTAGTGATATTTTGAGGTGTTAAATACTTATTTTTATTACTTATCAATGAATCACTTACTCAATCACAACAGTCAATAATCTAATCTAATTCAATGAGTTAAACATGTAAATCATTGATACTGTAATCGATTTTCATGGATAAAAAAAAAATCACAACAGTCACAATTTTGTATTGATACAATAATCCAAAATTAAGTAGTTAATAATATGAGAACAAAATTTAACTAATAGGATAACATAAATTCGGAAAATTCATGGGATGCGCTGCCTGGTTTCTTGGACAAGAGATATCCAGGCTTCTTGGTACAATGGAAGCCCAAAATCCATTTCTTGGTTTTGATTAACCAAACCTAGGAATAAATTTCCAAACTAATATACAAGTCTCAGCCACGTCACATGCACGTGCGACATGTGCATTTAGGAGCACTATGATCCCATTATGGCATCTCTTCGCTGTCTACAAAATGGTTTTCTTTTTTCTTTCCATTTTTTAAATGCTGAAAGCGGGTTTTGGTTTTCCTTGTCACAAAGGCATTTGGATACAAGTAAGCAAAGTTTTTCACTTCTAACCTCTCTCCATTCTCCATCAAAGAAATGTGATCGATGTAATAACTATCCAACTAATTTAATAAAACAATCATTATAAACATATTTTAATTCAATATTTGAGAAGTCTTTAATGCCTCTCTTCAATAATAAGGAAGGATGTACTTCACAAGGAAGCTGCTATTTCACATGGCTTCCATCTGTCTTAGTACGTGGACAGGTATCAGATGTGATCTAAGCAATAGAAAGGGTAGTAATATTGTCACTAACTTAATTAATTAATTTCTTGTTATAGCAGTCCACACCATGTGTGCATGTGAATATTGAAAGGGAGAAAGGGAAAAGAAATATTTTTTATGAGAAGCGGCAGTTGGTAGGCTCAGACCATGATTGATCTAGTGCTGCACTTTTCTCCCATTTTCTTCTGTTTGCCAATTCCTATTATTGTTTATTCTCCATTATTAGGGACATGTTCATACCTTCATATATTTACTTGTTTCTTCATCTAAAGGACTGATTTGTGTTTTGTAAACAAAACAAATAAATAAACCTACTCTAGAGTCTAGACATTAACAAGGACCATTAATTCCCGGATGCATTTGAAGATTTTTGCTGGCACATATGCATATGCTTCTACTATTTCACCGATGGTCAATTGAGTATTTAAGTTAGGCACTAGTTTAAAATACCTTGCACTATATTTGTGGCCCTTGCATTTTATTTTCATTTTTTTAATGCAATGGGGATAGAACTTGTCTTATTTTCAAGTTTCTTTCGCCCTATAACATGGAAAGATTCCCTTATCAAAATCATAATGAATAATAAACATTTATGAGACTAAAACCATCAAAGTGCATGATGGGTGGTGTTTCAGATCTTTATTTCTTTAGTCTCTTTTTTAAAAAATTATCTTTCTCCCTTTCTCACCCGTGTCTTTCTTTCTTCCTTTCGTTTCTAGCCCTTCCAAGTGGACTAAAAAAAACATATACTGGGGCATGGTTTTTTCTCTCTCTGTTAAAAGCTATTCTCATCATCACATGACTTTGGTTTGGAATTTGATGTTAAGATAATCACAACTACATCAATGTTCTTCGGTGGATCCTATATTAACCATATGTTAGTTGGCCCACTAATGCATCATTTCTGAATCTTTGTCATACTTAGAAGTTACCCTTCAATCAGCTCGAACTAGAAAGTCCACTTTCACACTAGTGATGGAACACACTTAAAGCGGATTAACAAAAAAAATTATTCAATGTACTACGAAAGATGATTTAGACAATGCTTATTGTCTGAAAACAAAACCATAAAGCACAAAGGAGGTTGGAAAAAAAGTTCCCTTTAAAAGTGTTAGTGCTGCGGTACAGTGGTAGTTATATTCCTGTTTTTTTAATATAATCTTCATGTATTTTTGTATAAAAAGTTTTACACCGAACAGCAATAAAATAATCTTAATAAATATAACTTCTAAATATTTATTGTTAAAGTTAACAAATTTACTAATATGATGATCTATTATTGAATAGAATTATAAAATTTTTTATGCTATATTTGGTTTAATCTCAACTATAGAATTGATGTATATTTGTGACCCTGTGAGATCTAGTGCTCGGATAGTTAAATTGGAAAATTAACTCAGAGATGAGGTCAATAATTATTATGAATATATTTATTAATATTAACAAGCTAGAAAAGAAATATAAGAACTTTTGCGGCTCTTGTGGATCAGCCATTATGTGGAGAAGATTTTAAATTCTCTCATTCCTTCTCTCACAATCTTGTTGGCAAGAATGTGATTACCGTAAAATGGAATTCGAAATAAACAAATAAGAGATAAAGTCTGTTTAAATAATAAAAATTAACTGCATTATCCCTCTTCAAACTGCCAATGATGACAACCAAAAGAGGAAAAAGTAGAAAACTAAAACAGCATTAAGAGCCATATTCTCTCCCATGTTTTATGTCGGATAAACTCCAAATAGGTCCAAAGTTTCACCTGTCACTACTTGCACTGTTGCACACTACTAGCTGCTTTGAAATACCATTTCATAAAGCTGAGTGAGTAGTTCTTAAAATTGACCGAAACAAATCAACTGGTTTATTTATTGGTCATATATTACACAGAATCACATGCATATGTTCTTCTTTCAACCACTTCTTCACAAACTTGGCATATTACACTCTGCCAGTTTTGTGTCCATCCCCACAACCTTCTTCCTCAGTTTCACTAGAATGCAAATGATGGTGAGCCATTAGCCAAGCAGAATGAAGAAGAACAAGATGCAAATGAAAATCCAGATTTTCATTTTCTGGTACATTGGTTGTTTCTCTTATGGTTTTGCCACTGCTGTCACAAATGATGAAGTATCAGCTTTGCTTTCTATAAAAGCAGGTCTCGTTGATCCGTTGAACGCCCTTCAGGATTGGAAACTGCATGGCAAAGCACCAGGACAGGATGAATCTCATTGTAACTGGACCGGCATCAAATGCAACTCAGCTGGAGCTGTAGAGAAGCTCGATCTCTCCCACAACAATCTCAGTGGCAGAGTATCCAATGATATACAAAGACTTAAGAGTCTTACTTCTCTCAACTTGTGTTGCAATGCCTTTTCAACACCATTGCCAAAATCCATAGCCAATCTCACCACACTCAAAAGCCTTGATGTAAGCCAAAATCTCTTCATTGGTGACTTTCCATTAGGCCTTGGAAGGGCATTGAGACTTGTGGCCTTAAATGCATCCAGCAATGAGTTCTCTGGCTCTCTTCCTGAGGACCTTGCAAATGCCTCTTCCTTGGAGATGCTTGATCTCAGAGGCAGCTTCTTTGTAGGGTCAGTTCCAAAATCATTCAGTAACTTGCATAAGTTGAAGTTCCTTGGTTTATCTGGCAACAATCTCACTGGTAAAATTCCTGGAGAGCTGGGACAACTTTCATCACTGGAGTATATGATCCTTGGATATAATGAATTTGAAGGTGACATTCCTGAAGAATTTGGAAACCTCACCAATCTTAAGTATCTTGATTTAGCAGTGGCCAATCTTGGTGGTGAGATTCCAGGCGGATTGGGAGAGCTCAAGTTGTTGAATACAGTTTTCTTATACAACAACAACTTTGAAGGCAGAATTCCACCAGCAATTAGCAACATGACCTCCTTGCAGTTGCTGGATCTTTCTGATAACATGTTATCAGGAAAAATTCCATCTGAAATAAGTCAGCTGAAGAATTTGAAACTTCTCAACTTCATGGGCAACAAGCTGTCCGGTCCTGTGCCTTCTGGCTTTGGAGATTTGCAACAACTGGAGGTACTTGAGTTATGGAACAATTCCTTGTCAGGGCCATTGCCTAGTAACCTTGGCAAGAATTCACCATTGCAATGGTTGGATGTGTCATCCAATTCACTCTCTGGAGAGATTCCAGAAACTCTTTGCAGCCAGGGCAATCTCACCAAGCTTATACTATTCAACAATGCATTCACTGGTCCAATTCCATCAAGCCTATCAATCTGTCCTTCACTAGTTCGTGTTCGAATTCAGAACAATTTTCTTTCTGGGACGGTTCCTGTGGGTCTTGGCAAGCTTGGGAAGCTTCAAAGGTTAGAGTTGGCTAACAATAGTCTTTCTGGTGGAATTCCAGATGACATTTCCTCTTCCACATCCCTTTCCTTCATTGATCTCTCAAGAAACAAACTCCATTCTTCGCTTCCTTCCACTGTCCTTTCCATTCCAAACTTGCAAGCTTTCATGGTCTCAAACAACAACTTGGAAGGTGAAATCCCAGACCAATTTCAGGACTGTCCATCACTTGCAGTTCTTGATCTCTCATCAAATCATCTATCTGGAAGCATTCCAGCAAGCATTGCTTCATGTCAGAAGTTGGTAAATTTGAACCTCCAAAACAACCAATTGACTGGTGAAATCCCAAAAGCATTAGCTAAGATGCCTACATTGGCCATGCTTGATCTTTCCAACAATTCTCTGACAGGCCAAATACCTGAAAGCTTTGGAGTTTCTCCAGCTCTGGAAGCACTCAATGTCTCATACAATAAGCTAGAAGGTCCAGTCCCAGCAAATGGAATACTAAGAACTATAAACCCAAATGATCTTCTGGGTAATGCTGGCCTATGTGGTGGTATCCTCCCTCCATGTGACCAAAACTCTGCATACTCTTCAAGGCATGGAAGCTTGCGTGCAAAGCATATTATTACAGCATGGATCACTGGAATATCTTCAATCCTAGTCATCGGGATTGCAATTATGGTAGCAAGATCTTTGTACATAAGGTGGTACACCGACGGATTTTGCTTCCGAGAAAGATTTTATAAGGGTAGCAAAGGGTGGCCCTGGAGATTGATGGCATTTCAGAGGCTTGGTTTTACAAGTACTGACATTCTAGCTTGCATCAAGGAAACCAATGTGATTGGCATGGGAGCCACCGGGGTTGTTTACAAGGCCGAGGTACCGCAATCAAATACAGTTGTGGCAGTGAAAAAATTGTGGAGAACAGGAACTGATATTGAAGTAGGAAGCAGTGATGACCTTGTTGGAGAGGTGAATGTTTTAGGGAGGCTAAGGCATAGGAACATTGTCAGACTATTAGGATTTCTTCACAATGACATTGATGTCATGATAGTTTATGAATTCATGCACAATGGCAACCTGGGAGAAGCCTTGCATGGTAGACAAGCAACAAGACTGCTTGTAGACTGGGTTTCACGGTACAACATAGCTCTAGGAGTTGCACATGGACTTGCTTATCTCCATCATGATTGTCATCCACCCGTTATCCATCGAGACATCAAGTCAAATAACATATTGCTTGATGCAAATCTTGAGGCAAGAATAGCAGATTTTGGTTTAGCCAAGATGATGATCCGGAAGAATGAAACAGTCTCCATGGTTGCTGGATCCTATGGCTACATTGCCCCTGGTGAGTTACTAGTACTTCAATCTTACTCTTTTTGTTATTAACAGCTACATTAATTTCCAAACCACTTTAGAGCAAGTAGGATATATAGTTAAAACTTAAAACGAAAATATATTTCAATTAGCATGTCATTAGATGTTTATATTTGTGAATATTGTCTATATTCATGTTTGCTGTTTCTTAGATGTACAAGACTTATATTCATGACACTTGAATGATTTAATATTTGGCAGAATATGGATATGCCTTGAAGGTGGATGAAAAGATTGATGTTTACAGTTATGGAGTAGTTTTGTTGGAGCTTCTCACAGGAAAGAGGCCATTAGATTCAGACTTTGGAGAGTCAATAGACATAGTAGAGTGGATTAGAATGAAGATTAGAGACAACAAGTCTCTAGAAGAAGCATTAGACCCCAGTGTAGGAAACAGTAGGCATGTTCTAGAAGAAATGCTTTTAGTTCTAAGAATAGCAATTCTTTGCACTGCCAAGCTCCCAAAGGACAGACCAACCATGAGGGATGTCATAATGATGCTTGGAGAGGCAAAGCCTCGGCGAAAGAGCAGTAGCAATAGCAACGATGTAGCTAACAACAAAGAGACACCAGTTTTTAGCACACCACCAGTTAATGATAATAACCTTGTGTAGGAACTAAAAATAAGTTTGTTCTGTCCATCAACCAGTTTAGAACTGTAATTTTGTAATCAGCAATGCGTATTTATGTTTAAAGTGTTAATTGGTATATCAAGATGTATTGATTTTTGCATATAAAATTTCTTTTGTATCCTGATTTTGGTACAGAGCTATAGATTTCAAATAGAAACCAAGACAAAGCAATTGTACCTATAATCCTTTGAATAGGAATAATAACTCTGTAGACGTACTAGTGAAGTAAACAAAAGTAACTTGGTCTGAGTTTTTTTCTTTTCTTTACCAAGTATGAATGTGAGGAACTTTCTTTTGCAAAGATCTATTGTATCGGTGCAATTGACAAAGTCATGATTCCCCTGTTATTCATAATCCCAATACTGGCATACATTAAAAAAAAAATACCAGAGAAAATAGTGCATCAAGCTCTAGCCTCTTTATTTTTCTTGCACTAGACTTTTTTTTTTTCTCTAGGCTCTGAAAAGTGTTGGACAATTTTTTTTAGAGATCACAAATTATCCTCCACTAGTAACAAATAAAATTATTATAAATAATAAAAATTCTCTCTAAATATTTAACATAACTGTATATGAAAAACTCACATCCAAGACAATTAGTTAAGTTAGAGTAATCCAACACCTTGATGCATGTATTTGGTGATAAAGTATTAGACTCATGGTAACAAATTAAAATTAAAATCATACCGTTAGTCAATGTTCTCATTTCTGGTCCATTTATTCAAGTCTATATCGAAGTCCTATCACCACAAAAATGGGTGTCAATACAATATTCACAACCGACAGATGGCCGAAATTCAAGGCATGAATTCTTTCTAAATTCGACAGGATTGCCTGTGCTTGAGTTGAGGACTTGATGTTTTTGACCAAAACATTGTTGTATGACAAAGAAATGTATAGTCTGGACCACCATTAATGTGATAATATAAATGAGGAATATGATTTTAATTTTAACTTTGTTAAACGCAAAGGACAGAGCTCGTGAATCATGGATACTATCCTTTAGCAATAACGTCCATCATGCATATATATCATGCATTCACTTGGGTTCTGAATAGAGCAATAATAATGTCAAGCAAGTTCTACACAATAGAGACCAGAGACTAAAGAGGTAAACAAAAAAATGAGGAATCTTCACACCTTCCCGAAAAACATATTTTCTAAACCACTACCATATATTAATTTAGACTTAATTACACTTTTTACTTCTCACCTTTAATTTTTAAAAGATTTTATTTTTAACAAATTAATTTAATATTTCTCCTGAATTCATAAGCAAATAAGTTATCTTGTTTATTGATCTAATTAATTTTATAATACTTAATATTATCATTTCTAAAATACCATTCATTTAATTCTAATTATATTTGTAAGAATTTTTTTTTTTTCATGATATCAAGTTCCAATAAAATGGATTTTAGAAATAACCTTATTTTTTATTGAGATTAGTAAAATTAAATGAAATCAACTAACTTTTTAAATTAGTGTAAATTTAATTATCTTTGTTTATATAAGTCAAGAAGGAGTACATCTTACCACATAAACTTACAAATTTTGTCTTTTGTAATTTGTCCGTTAATAAAAGCAAAAGTTGGGAATAAAATTTGTTAAAAAAAAAAAAAAAGGAGTAAAATTTGCCAAAAAGTAAATAAAAAATTAGGTGCAAAATTTGTTAAAAAAAAGTTACTAGTAAAAAAGTACAATTATGTTAGAGGTAAAAGTCAAATGTATTAAATTAATTTGTTGGGAGTCAAATTCACCAAAATTAAAGAATTGAAGATAAAAAATTTAATTAAGCCATTAATTTAACAGCCATATTTTTATGAGACTACACATATTTTCTACGAATGACAATCCCTAGTCAAGTCAAATAGGATCATTGTAAACAGCTTGTAACTATTTTAACTCAAATCTGTATAATAGCAACATCCCAAGGAATCCTAAGGTATAAAAATAATAAGTATGCCAATCATACTAAGGTATAAAAATAATAAGTATGCCAATCATACTAGCTAACCAGAGGCTTATTTGCATTTTTGAAACAAGTATTATGCGACTCACTATTTTCAAAAGAGTGCTGGCAAATTTAAAGTAATGGTTCCCAAAAACAGGGAAAACAGCTCTTATTTCAACTGGAAATTCGAAATACAACAGCAGGGAAAGAGAAAGCAATCAAAATTTGATTAGACAGCTAGCAATCTAGCATACATCTCATATTTACATTTACATTATTCGCAAACAGCAATGCCTTATATGACAAAAATTACATGAAAATTTATGGGGCCTGTGCCTTTCAAGTGATATACCAAAAGAAATTAAACAAACACCATTTGAATTGAATCCAGAAACAAAAAAGCGAGGTTTGATCTTTTAAAAATAAAATCCGTTACTCACAGTATTACTTAACTTTCCTCTTTCTGTTTTTTCTCCCATTTATATTCCTTCAATTCATGTTGTACGTTTTAGATCATAAGTTTTGTGTATCCTAACATGTAAAGGTGCAAACATTATCTATATGAGCTTGTATTCGATCTTCTGTTCTTTTCTTCCAATCTTGGAGCTGCAAAGTAACTACGTTAGAGAAAGGAAAAAAAAAAAAGTAAAAGAAGTTGTGTTAGGAATAATATTGCATCTACTAACCAAGTCCATTATCTTCAGGTGTCCTCATGATTCTTAGCCTCCTCACAGAGTTAAGGAACATCCTGATTGCAATTTTAAGGACAAAGGTAGATAAATATCAAACTAGATAAAACAAGAGGTCCGACGCCTCAATAAATCAATTGCAATTCTCAAATCTCAAGATTTGTTCTAATTACAGTTGCTCAAACCATTGCCCTTGTTCCAAAAAGGCCATGACGCGGTGAACTCTAGTAAATGATATGCTGGATTGTGCAATGAATGGCGGCTTAAGTGTTATGGTATTCGAATAGCCTGTACAATCAGTACTAAATAGTTATATATTTAAGCCTTATATCTTGTAGCTAATTTCTGGCACCATCAATTATTCATATAGAGTCCTGGGCTATCAAAAGCCAATACAAGGGTAACAGCAATAGAGTAGGAAGTTTAAAGGTTTACCAAAAAAATAATGAGTTGACAACATATAATACTAAAGAAAACCATGTTTGTTTCTGACAGTTATTAGCATTAGAGGCATTGAGATTTTTCGAAAGGGCCAAGGGTCATCAAGATAGCAGCAAGTACTTCCTAGCACACAGGTAAATTCTTAGATTTGCCATTCCAAATGAAACAATACATGCACTATTTGAAAATCAATCAACAATGCAAATTTTAGCTGGATGGAAAAATATACTGCTCGCCAATGATATTACTACAAAGGCAAAGAAATTTTGACAATAAAATCTAATTGATGAGTATGAACCAAACACTTACCACCAAGGAACATCTCCAACAAGCATTCAGTCTCCTTCCTTGTCTTCATAAGTGAGCACAAAGTCAGAAGAACCATCTGGCAATTTTGAATGCCCATCTGCTCCAACTTCAGTACCGTGATCTTCTCCATTTGATCCTACTGACAATGATGTCAATGCCATTAGGAGAAAAGAGAAATCAAACACATTGGAAAGACAAAATTAAACTCTATGTTTTATCTCAAAATCAAAATACGCAAGATACTGATAGGAAAAAGAATGACATGTCAGTATTTTATTGATGAAAACAAAATATCAAGTTGTTATGTAGTTTTGTTTCATATCTTTTAAATTTGTTATATTTTGATAGCTTGTATGTTACAAAACTGAAATAATGAGAGTCTTGAAAGAAAAGGAATACATAAGATCATTGGGTTCATCTACCACCGACCCCAATTAACTTGGGTTAAAGGTATTGTCGATGTTGATATGTTACAAAACTGAAATAATGAGAGTCTTGAAAGAAAAGGAATACATAAGATATTTACTTTGTACACAATGAGAAAAATAAAAAGAAAGGTAGAATAAAAGTTTAAACCCCTACTGCTGTCACCTTCATAATGTAACCAACATGTGCTTGTCAGCTATTCAACCTTTTATCAGCTACAAATATACCTTTTGGACAATAGTCAATCATACATACGTTTTGATATGTGCCTAGCACATGATGTTTCCAAGCTTAATTAGATCGTTAAATGCATCATTTTATATGATAAATAGCTTCTTTTTGGTATGAATATAACTTATGTGCTTTAATGAGGTGTTTTGGTCTAGAATTGATGTTTCGCAGGTGAAATAACAAAGATTATGCAGAGCAGCAGAAGGTCTATGTACAACCGGGGGTACATAGGCTATTTGTGGCGCCATCAGCGCCAGACTCGCGCTCGGAGCGCCAAATCCTCTGGAACCTGGCACCAAGAGCGCCGGGTTGGCGCCAGGAGCGCCGGGTTGGCGCCAGGAGCGCCAACGTTTCTTCAGCTGGCGCCCGGAGCGCCATTCTCTCTGTATGTTGGCACCAGGAGCGTCGGGCTGGCGCCAAGAGCGCCACAGGCCGCAGAACTCTGCATAATAAGGGCAAAACAGATATTGCACTTGCTACCCTATAAATAATAAGCCTCGGCACAGAATGAGGGAGCTTTTGGACGAAAATCACTCACCAAAGGAGAGGAAGAGAGCTTGGAGGTTGAGCTAGGGCTTGGGTGTGAGGGGAAGAGGGTTCTTCCCTCTTCCCTTCCTCTTCTTCCTTGTACATATCAGCACATGCTTCTTTTTGGTTGTACCAAGGTCATCCATTCTAGGTTTGGCTAGTTCCTTTTGTATTTAGGGCAAGCATTTAATGTAACTTACATTTGGAATGGATTGTATTTAATGTTCATTAATGCTATGCTATTTCATTACACTTTGCTTGAATGCTTTCATCTCTTTCTTAGACTTGGCCAATCTTTGTGAGAGGTTAGAGCTAGGGTTCACAATAGGAATATTGGGGCTCTAGTCTTGGAACCAAGTGTGGTGATTTGCTAACATCACCTAGGAATAGGGATGTGTGCTTGCAATCTTATAGTGCATCGCTTAATGCTTAACCTAATAAAATGCCACTAAGGAATTAGGGTATGAAAAAGGGTTAAAGGGTTAATGTCACTAAGGAATTAGGGCTTAACTATTAATGAATGAGGATGCATGATTGAGTAGGTAGTGTAGATGAATGTGCAATCAATCCTTGAAGAATGCTAGAAGTGTTGGATGTGGGTTCCCTAGTTACTCTAGGTTGCGTTTGGTACAACCATTATCTTGTATATAATGCTTTACTTTTATGTTCATGTTTATGTTACATTTAGCTTTCACATTTCCTATGCCCAACACATTTCTCTTAGTTACCTTTTGTCATCCAACCTTGAGATATGATTTATGATTTAATTGACCAAACAATCCTCGTGGGAACGATATCTGTACTTATCACTTTATTACTTGAGCGACCGGTGCATTTGCCGAGTACGCAACACGTTTAGATTTGGCAAAGTGAAAAAAAGAGAAAGAAGTTATCATCATGTCATGCCAAAAACATCCATTCCAATGGGTATCGGCTGGTAAACCCACCAGTTGGATTTGTGAGGCTCCTTTTCCACCTACTTATTAAATGAGGTAAGGGGAGGATACAGAGGTATCCATAAAAGCAGATACCCTATATATGAATGCACTTATGCACCTAAATGTACTAATTAGCTTTTGAAATTAGGTGTTCTGATTTGTGTGTCGATTAACTTTTAGATTTAGTATGTGCTTTAAGAAATATGGAGCTGTTGATCATTAGATTTTGTGTGTTGAGTTATTCAATTGTTACTTTGTATATCTATGGATATCCTTGGAAACCTTTAGATTGTTGTCAATCTATTAAAATTTTAGCAGATATCCACGCAGGTGATTGTGCACCCCTACTCTGACCTTTTGCATTTGCATCAGTGGCTAGTGATTTTGCATGGCTATTATAGCTGTTCATTCTATATGCTCCAAGGGGAGGCCATCCAACAACTTGACTGAATAAATAAATAAAAACTAGTCACAACTCACAACAGAAGTGATAATCCCCTCAGCAAAGAAATGTTTAAAAAATTGACAGCTATTTGACTTATTCTGTTTTCTGTAAAGGGTATGACACTGAGAACATCATTGAGAAAAATTAGAACCAAAAATATCACAAAATGAAACAAGACCTCTTTCGCATGGCAAACTTTTAGTTGAGAAATGTAACCAATCACTTTTATATAGTGAAACCACTACAATTAAAAAGTTAAAAAATTACCCTACAACTGAAGAATTTTAGTCTACTGATATAAAACTATAACTCTGCATACCTCATACTTCACAACGTGGGTAGTTTCTACAGCATAAGTTGAGTTGTTACTTGCTACTATCCTTTTGTTCAACAAGGTTGTTAAAATTTACCCGACAAACCAAACAGATGAAACCTGCCATAGTAACAACACTTGGAAATTTTCAATTGTTTTACTAACAGCCAGACTGAATCCTAAAGTACATGTAGCTTGTACGTATCATTGCATCAAATTTTAAATTTTGTCAGTCAGTCAAGATTCCAACACTTCTCCCTTCAGTCATGTCCAGGAAAATTTATAGAATCTTCACTCAATATCTCAGTCATTCGTATATATATCCATGAAGAATGTTGACTTTCAACAATATTACAGAACTTAAAAAATATGTATAATAGCACTATAATAAATATTAATACTCTTTTTAATACAATTTATTATTAGTCACGTCCCACACTAGACATGATCCTCTTAGAATTTAGACTTAATTCAATTCTACAAAATCAGCTTTTATAATGAAGATTGCCAAGTTTTGTAAATATTATCTCTAGTCAATGTGAGATCTCAGCCTCTTAATAGTCAGCGACGTCCTATGATGCTTCGCTCAGCCTTTCTAGTCAGTCCATTCAGAGGTACCCCTTTTCGACACATGGGCAACCAATTTTGATAAGCCGCAATTAAGGCTATCTAGCCATCTAGGGTGACTGCAATTAAAGTGACTTTCCAACAGATCCAATAATAAAGAATGTATTAACACTAAGACTACGTTTAGATGTTCGATGATGGTGAGTGCAAGGAAATGGGATGCAGCGGAATAGAGTCTCATCGCATAGATACTTTTACGATTGAATGAATGGAAATAAAGAGTAGTGTTAGAGTGGTTCCATCCTATACCCGAAAAGGAATGAAATTTTCATTCCACCCCTTTCTATAAACATAGCAGACATTTTTAATACACTAATTTGTTTATTAGATTTTACCTCCATAAGAGATTAAGCTCGTGAAGCATATAAATAAATAGGAAAAGAACAAGAGCAGTGAATTGGTATTGTTAACTGGGAGCGGTAATGGGAAGAGAAGTGAAGGAGGAATTAGCGGTGGCATAGGGAGAGAGACAATTCAAGGTCAGATGAAGAATCCTGTGAAGAAGAGTTGTCATCTTTAGACGTTGAAGCGCCTTCTCTGCTCTTGTCTCAAAGTTGTGAAGAGTGAAGTGAAGTGAGAACAAGAAGAGTGGCGTGGGGAACAAGACTCTTTAGACTTGAGAATCATTGCCGAATGGCCCACGTGTTTGCTTTGTTTCTCCCTCCAATCCAATCTAATGGGAAATTGGAACTCAGGACAAGACCAACAAGACTAAACTTACTTCTTAGGAAGGAGAGGTGGTTCGTTGGTTGTAACTAGCAAGTGCGGTAGGACCCACATAGTGCAATCCGACAAGACAAGGGTCAGGGAGGAAAATATACCATGTTCCTGTCGCTTTCATGCATCCTTCTTCACACCTTGCCTTTGTCCACGCCCAGGAGACCGCCATCCCTGTGGAGCCCATCATTTACACGTGGAATTTACAATATGCTCATGTGCTTCAATTTCCTATTGCCAGGCAGTAAATATATTTTTTTCTAGAGATATTTTTTCTTCCTTCTACCGATTATACATTAACATGTCTTATTTTCTTTCTTCTTTTTTTTGAATATAACACGTCTTACTTATTAGTTAGTAGCATTTCATTCATAAGTCATAACTCTTGTATCCACATATATATATATATATATATAGTTTCTATTAAAAAAATAAACTCTTTATTGTGTAGATTGCTAAGTATTCGTAGTCACAAAAAAGTCTTTTTGAATAACTTCAAATTTAACATTTTAAAGTAAATATTTTATTCAGAATCTTGAATTAGTCTTTTTAAAATGTTAATCCACGGTATAGCATTCTTTTTAAATGTAGTATCCGCAAACTGTACAACATGTGTAAGTAATACTCATTTTGAAAAGAAGAAGAAAAAAAATGCAGTATTAACCCTTACACATGTATATATACACGCATGAAATGAAATCTGGGATAGTAACTTTCTTAAACTAAAACACATTTTTATCATAATAAATGAACACGTCTTCCTATTCTTATGCATTAAGACCAATGGATCATTGATAATTCTACCCGTGGTAGACACCTTGATGATACGAACAATAATTTCTAGAGCATTTTAATGGCTAGATATGAAGACATGTTTAGTACTTCCAACTTCCAAGAGGGATGAAATGAATGAAACAGGGTGGAAGAAAATTATAACCTTAGTACATTGCTTTAGAGAGAAGAGGGAAGAGAGACAATATATAGGTACTCGGTAAATTTTAATTTTTTGGAATAGTCCTTTGGAAAGTGAAAACATTGTTGACAAGAGAGGAGAATATAATTATTATTTGGTTGCAGAGGAAAATACAATTATAAAACCATTGTACAACTTTGTACATGAAATCCCTTTCTACTTCCTCGCGAGACACCACCCTTCCTCGGTCTCTTCTCTTCTCTGGCATTCATTGTGCATTTTCGCCGCCATTGCAGAAACCACTACCCCAACAGAGCACTTGTTTATGATATCAGGATATTTTCACTGTGGTACAGTTTGTGGACCAAAGGATCGGGAGCTTATCTATTTTATCAAGGCGTTATCTTATAAAGATAAGATGCATGAAAAACACGGCCTAGCAGTATATAACTACATAAAGTAGACATGAAGGTAAACGCTGTCAACTGACAAAATCACCAAACAAAAACTAACAGTGCTCACTTTAGTAGTAAAGGAAATTACAATCTCAAAAAATTAGTTAGCAACATCAAAAGGAAAAAAAAAGAACAACGCAAAATAAAGAAAATTTACATCATTGCACAAGGCAAAATTTATTTTTCATTATGAAATAAGACTGGTGAATAATACTACAACACATTACTAGAAGAAAAATTGAAAATAAATTTATTCTGTCGGCCAAATATTGACTCCCACCTAGTCTAAAAATCATGTAAAAGGTTTAGAACATAAAAATGTCAAAAACTTGATTTTAGATTAATTAAATATTGTGCCAATTAAGCTTTTATTGCTTAGAACTCAATTTTGCCTTTGAATTTTCTGATGGATGAGATGTGCACTCGATGCAAGCAGTACAAGAAAGAGGCTTGTCAGCAAGATTGATCCGCAGTGTTCGGTGCCTCTCCTCATTCCCAGGTACATGGAGGAGAGCATCCATGATTAAAATGTCCCAATCACGAGGAAGGAAAAAGGAAGACCAAGTGTCATCTGTTTCAAAGAAGCCAAACCAATAATAACTTCAATTAGCTATCAAACTGGCCTAGATGTTCACTAGCAAAAGAATATAATCATTCAAGTAAGCAAGCAGATCATAGTAGTTATACAGATTAAAACAGTCAAGTGGCAGTTTGGCAAAAGGTTGACATTCAAATCATAAAGATAAATTTTCAAATTGCTAACCTCCATTTCGAACCGCCTTCAGCTGCAAGACACCAGTGCCTTGTGGTCCAGAAACAGGAAATGAGCATGAAACAGAATGTCTTTTATGAGCTACTGAAAGAGATGCATTGTACCATGGACCTTTAACAATTGGTTCTCCAATAGCATCTATTAATGCTTGGTTCTTGCTCACTTTCTCCATGGCCTTGCTGAAAATGTCACAGCTAATAATTTTAGGGGCTGCCAAGGTGGACAAAATTTTCAATTTTGAAATGTAAATAACAAAAGTTGAGAAACTTCTTTTGTGATAACTCATATGTATTAGTAACAGTCTCATAAAAGTATTCACGAAGCTTACTATCTAGTATCTAATATGTAAATATGAAAGAAAAATAAATAAAAAAATAGAATAGGATTTACAAGGTGAGATAGGATGGTGAAGAATTTGAAAGTAACAATTATTTTAATCAAAGTTAGAGGGCTACTCTCATTTATGTTAGCAAGATATCACAACTCACAAGGTAGCGATAATTGTAATGCTGGAGAGTAGATGGAAAAGGACAGAAAAATAACAAATATCTTAGAAGCCCTCCTTACTCCATGAGAAACTTTTATAGTTAGCATACTAGACGTAGAATTATTATCTCAGTCTTCTAGATCCAATTTGCATGCACCACCTTAGCACCTTTTTTTCTATGAAAAATGAAAATGCCATAGAGTTATTTTGAAGAAAAAAAAGATAACTACAAAACTTAGATGCTAAACTCACCTTATAGATTGATATTTCCCTAAATATAGCCATCGCATTGTTAGTTATTACTATTACTATGTAGGAGGCATAAGAGAATGAAGTTTCAGTTAAACAAGGAAAAGCTTTGGCCTCCTTGAGGAACAGCTACTCGACAATGAAGATGGGAGATAGGAAATATCATAAACAATGTAACTTGAATCAAAAGGTCTATCTTGGGCATCTTATTCTAAAATCTAAATCCAAATTATGTTAAAATGCAGCCCTTAATAGTTTTCTCAAGTCTGCCAAACCTCAGATATATTAAAAAGCTAAAGACATATTAAAAATTAATATGTCTTTCATTATTAATTTGCGTATTGTCTTCTAAAATGAACAAATAAAAAAATAAAAGAAATATTGTAACAATTAGATGTCCTGACTTTTATTTTTAGTAGTGGGCTAAAACCTAAGTATATACTGATGGATGTAAAAAGGTCATTTAACATCGTTCTTAGTTGAGTGTTAAATGACTTTTTTACACTAATTTGATATAAAATGAATGTAAAAACTAATTTTGCTATTCAATCCTCGAGTAAAAAAATAGGATTTTAATTGTTTAAAGATTTAAAAATCGAGATTAAGATATAAATTTACAAATATGAATTATAAATTCTAAAATTATGAAAAATAATTTTATAACTTTTAATTATCAATTTTAATATTTTATCCAATAAAATACCTTTGTTGCTTAATAAAACAAACATGATGAATGAATGAAATTTCTGTGTTTAAATTTAATATAAATGTTATATTTTGATTTTTTGGATTTGCGTCAAAGATCCATATTTATGCGTAAATTTAAGTCCAAATTTTCAAATAAAGAAGTAAAACTTAGGCACGTTCATGACTAGAGTAGAGACACTCAACCATGGAAATGGATTGATAACTCCACCTGGAATTTCAAGACATCATTAACCTATAGTATGTTCAAAAATTTATTGAGAATGAAAAAATCATGTCTATGACATAAAGTTATATACTATTATGAGTTTTTGAAAATAAAGTTTGAAACGTAAAAAAAAAAAATCATACAAAATGTGAAATCAAATACGAAATGAATTATATTATTAATAAATATTTGTATAGTGTTTTCATGATATTATTTCTTTTTAGTTCAATTACATTAATTTTTTTTTCTTTTTTTCTCTTCTTTTTATACAAAGAAGCTATTCTATAAGTACAAATTTTTAAAGTTTTAAGATAAAGAAAACTCTTATGTCACCTTTCTATTAATAATAATCAACAATTTTAATAATGTCATTAAAATTCTTCAAAGGCAGCATCCACATATTTACCATCTTATCCATCTCCATTTTCAAGTGCACAAAACAATGAAGATTTTTTCGCCGAAAATTGAATTGGAATTTTACAAATGAGTTGTTTGGATCTCTACGTTTCAAATTTTCGTTTCTGTTTCAGTGCCTCCCGATTTCAATAGTCATTGACAGGAGATCATGACATATTTACATTCAAGGGAATTTTACCAACATTTTTTTAGAAAGATGATATACATACCATTCATGCAACAATTTATTAACATTACAATTTTTTTTTTCTTTTTCTCTCTGTAATTATGACATATAATAAATGATGTGTATGAGGACATAAACACAAAATATAATTATTGTATAATTTGTTGTATGAATTGTTTAATAACATTCCCTTTTTTATTAAATGAAATTTATTTTTGATCTATAAAATCAAAATGATATTATTCTAAGTTTTAGGATCTTGTAACAGTGTCCACTAAGAGCATTAGTTAAAAAATAAATAAAATTGTTGCTAGTATTTTTATATGCATATCTACATATCTATCTAAATATAGATAAGATAACACTAAATTTATTGATTGAAAATTACAGGTATTGTAATAGAAAATCTAAAAGTAACAAGGAAGCGTATTTTTATGCATTAAAAAACATCTTCTCTTTTACTATCTACTTCTTAAACTAAT
>PYAF01004995.1:3325270-3339668 GCA_007407185.1 Glycine tomentella | reverse complement strand
TTTTACATTAATTTAATTTAATATTCCTTATGTTCCTTTGTATACGTCTTTTAAAAAATAAATAAATTATTATTTTTAGTAAAGTTGTCATTTTTAACTATTAAAATTTGTGTTAAATAATTTAAAACTTAGAAGATTTGTTATCATATCCAATCTACTATTTTTAACTAATAGAATTTTTTGTTAAAAATTTCAAGTAATGGTACCTTGGTTGTATTTTTAAAAATAGTATAGTTATAAAAATGAGTGTACGTTAGCCATCATACAAACATTTTTTAAATTCACTTTTTCTAATGAGTACCTTAACAAGCTTCGTCCCCAGTATATTTTAAGAAATTTATAGTTACAATTTGTTAATATGTTTCTTCTAAAAGTTTTAAATTTATATAAAATGTCTTACAACACAAAAGAGAGATAAGAAGAAAAGATTAAAATGATGTTACTCAAATCAAATGGGCAATGTAATTGACAGGAAAAAAATTGAAAAAACGAAAAAGTATTAAAAAAATATAAAAATATAACTTAACTTTGTTTTATAAATGTGGAAACTGACAAAAAAAAAAAAATGGAAGACTTATGAACACGAAAGGTTGTGTAGCAGTTCCCAAAAATGAGAAGTGAGTTTTGATTTTGTTTCTACAATTGAATTTTAAAAGGAATTTGTTACACAAATCACCCAATATAGGTGCCGAATAGAAATATAGAATAGTCCAAGAAGCATGTAGAGAACCACGTGTACGCCGGAGATGTTTGAGTCTTCTTTTTTTTTTAGTCAATTAAAACGTGAATTGAATCAATGTTTCATAAACGTGAATACAGTACATTCTCGTGTGCCAGCTAAGGATCCCAATGAATTGGAAGGATATGCCCTCATGTGAATGGTTGGTGTGATTGTTTATGTATTAATTGCTTCAATAGTGCTTCTTTTTCTTTTCTCATGATTTTTTTTAATTCTTTGGTTCTTTAAAAAAATTGATTATTTTAGAGTTAGATAGAAAAATAAGTAAAATTTTATTAAAAATTAATTTTACCAATAATTTAATTTAAATAATATTTAAATTATTCAATTTTAACTTTAACACATTAATTATTTATATTTTATCACTTATTTAATAATGATTTATTCTTTTCTCTTCTGATTTGTAATAACCAATAATGGTCTCATTTTAATTACTACATTGAAAACAAAACAAGGTTGTCCTTTTCCAAGTACTTTCCAACTTCCATATGCACCGTCCGCTATACCAAACCAAACGACACAATTTCTTCAAGTTGATAGATATTTTTCTTGCTTCTGGTTGAATAGTATCATATCAAATGCCCTATCCACCACACATCCACTACCCAAATAAACTTTTTTTTAGGGTGAAAAATAAACCATTTTCTTTTTGTTTCCTAATTAAATTAAAATTCATGTTCACACCTCACATTTATATAAAAGGTCCAGCTTATAAACTGCAATGTTTTGATTTGATGTCTGCTGCTAGAAATATCTAAACCTTCCAATGATCATCTGAAATTACATAGGATTATATTTGTAGGGTCATCAAGAACTCTTCAGCATTAGAAAAGGGTATTGTTCTTTTCTTGTTCTCCTTCTCTTCCTTTCCCAACCAAAACATTTCTTGTGTTATTTACTGATTCTACTCAGCATTCATCAATCAGCATCATTATTACTTTTCCTTGTAGCCATGTCAATTTGTTTTCTGTTTCAAAAACCAATATGTCTTATGCATTTGTCTTTTCTTGCTTTATTTTCCTGAAGAAGTAAGTAATTTGCAGTTTGTTCTATTTTCTTAGTGATTTATAATCAAAAAACAAGGGACAGCCACACAGAAGTTATCTTGAATCAGAAAACATGATGCTAAGAAGCTCTTCAACACCAGTTCTTGGATCCCTCCTCTCTTCCTTCACAGATAGTCCTAACAACAATATTCACTCAGAAACCTGTCATGCACTTAAACACTTTCCACCAACCAGTGTCCCACAACCTTATCACAAACTTACTTTCCACCAAACTCGGTCCTTTGCATGTGGTTCTTCTCCAATCTCTCCCTCAATTGGTGAGCTTGAAAGGCAAAACAAAGGCTTTAGAAGAGTCCAATCTGATGGGAACTTGCAAGACTTGGACTATTTTTCTTGCAATAATGAAGAAAGGTTGGAGTATTCAGACCCTTCCAAAAGGTTTTCAGCTAGACACAGGAGCTTGGTGCTGGAGACCATTCCTTCTTACTCTACTGCTAAGCACAACGGCTTGAGTGAAGAAGAGGAAGATGAAGAAATGGAAAGAGAGAGTGAAGATGGGTTCAGTGTGGTGAATGGTGGAAAGGGTGTGATATTCAGTGAAGAGGTGAGAGTGAAGAATGGAGTTTGTAGGGTGCGTTTTGGTGACCAGGAAGAGGTTGGTAGTGGTAAAGAAATGTATCTTGCAAAGGGACTTGGTGTGGAGTGCCGTGGCGATGGCATAGGTGGTTGTAGAGGTGGTGGTGGAGGTGGTGGTGATCATAATCTCTTGGGTTCTGGAGGAAATGATGGAGATAGGCATGCAGTGGAAGAATATTACAAGAAAATGGTTAAGGAAAATCCTGGGGATCCATTGTTTCTGAGGAATTATGCTAATTTTTTGTATCAGGTTAGTTCTATTTCCTTCTGTTTGAAAACAAATCTCAACTTGTTTAAAGGAAGAAAATTTGGATACAATTTTTTTAAGTGTTATTTGTGTCATTCTCTAAATCATAATTAGAGTTCTACCTTGTTAATGCATAATTCTTTAATACAAATCTTTGTTACGCAGATTATCATAGTGAAACTCCAATTTTGATTCTAGCAACACAAACAGCACCTTGTTTAAAAATTCATTATGACAGCCTATTTGTTGGGTCATACTAAGCTACTATTTACAACTTTGTTCAGAGAAATTAGTTAATTTAGCAAGTAAAATGAAAAAAGTAGAGGTGCATCCAGAGTTGATTTCAATTAAATTATTGTTTTTTTAACTAACTTTAAATCAACCCTTGATGTTTAGTATAGAACAAATCTATCTTCAGAATAACTTGAAACAAATCATCATAATCGTTTACAAACACACATACTTGGTTTTATTAGTGGATGTTTTGGTGATAGTTTTTGTCGTTTGGACAGTACAAACAAGACCGTGAAGAAGCAGAGGAGTATTTTTCCCGCGCCATACTTGCAGACCCGGATGACGGAGAAGTTCTATCACAGTATGGGAAGTTAGTTTGGGAGCTACATCATGACCAAGAACGTGCCTCCAGCTATTTTGAAAGAGCAGTCCAAGCCTCTCCTGAAGACAGGTATGCTGCATCTCCGGTGTTTCATGACATTCAGTTTATGTATGTTACTATCAAGGGATCTAGCTCAGTTTTATGAGCAGGGTGCGTGAGTTATTGTAACATGTCTTCAATTCCTATGAAACAAAAAAGATTGTTACTTTTTAGACCAAGTTGTCATGTCATGTTAGCTTACCTTACCTACATTAATAAACACTGGGAATGAATGAATGCATTGTGACAATAGTTTATGGTTTTATGATAACAGCCATGTACAAGCAGCATATGCTAGTTTCCTTTGGGACACGGAGGAAGACGAGGATGGTAGCAACGAACCACAATGTTTGCCGCCACATTCTCATCAAGGAGCTATGACTACTGCAGGTGCTTGAACTGGTGATGAAGTTTGTACGTGCAAGCGAGTGTCTCATGATGTAATGAAGTTCTTATATTGAAGCCAATGTTGTAGCTGTTGAGAAGGCAGTAAATAACTGAATTCACAAACTCATGTGTAGTAGCACTAAGACAAGCGACCCTTTTAATTAATCAACGTGGCTTATTTGGGACTACTAGTACTTGTATGTTGGTTTGTTGCATCAAAGGCACTGCAATTTAAGAAGGAAAAACGAGATTAGAAAAAGAGAATTTCCTACATGGAGGAAACAACATAGTACGCCATTGCATTACAGATAACAGGGCAAATGACATTGTAGAGAGATTGGGTTTCCTATAAGCAACTTTACTCGGTGGTATTAAGATGGAATCAGAACATGCTCCAAAAGCCAGCTTGAACGCTCGCGAAAAGGTTCTAGAAGACCTAAATATGAACGGAAATTTGACAGGCTAACTATTCTGTTATTGTTTTTCGAAAGGGAATTAGGGATCAATTATGTGATTGGGGATCACAGTAATGGTTGTGGAAGTTGTAGGTGCAGTATTATTAACCATGGAGAATATTTCTTGTTATTAAGGGTCTTGACGATAGAAGGAACAGGAAGGATTGGTAATACGATATTTTTCTAATTGCTTAAATGAGTTGTGAAGAAGCACCCCAATCTAAACTCTAAACTGTCACATTGGATTTTTTTTTTTTTTTTTTTACACATCACTGGATAGAAACTTAGTTGATCATTTTTTGAGAAATTTTTTTTACTCGATCATTTTTTTCATTGGAGACTTCGATTCAAGACTTTAAAAAATTGAATCTAATATCATTCAAACTAACAACTTAAATGTCAGCAATGAAAAAGTGAGAAAAAATCATATTATATTGAGAGAAATCACACTGCAAGAAAAGACATGTATTTTATAAACTTTAGATTTAAATATAATTTTGATTTCCTATTTTTTGAAATTCTTAATTTTGATCTTTTTGTTTTAAAATATAAATATTTAGTTATCCGATTTTTTTAAATTTATAATTTTAATCTCCTTACTTTAAAATAAAAACATTTAATCCTTCACTTTTGTAAAATTTACGATTTTGATCTTTCTGTCAATATATAAGCATTGACAATTAAAGATTAACATTAATTATAACACATATTAAACAAATAATCTTGTGTTACATTATTAAATTTAGATCACATTAAATTAACTTTTTAACTATCAACACTTAGTCAAATTTGATGAAAGAAACAAAAATTAGAAATTTTACAAAATTAAACGAATAAACATTTCTATTTTAAAATAAGAAAATCAAAATTACAAGATTTAAAAAATATAAAGATAAAATATCTTTATTTTAAAATAGAAAAACCAAAATTATAAATTATAAAAAAAAAGGAGAAACAAAATTAAGCCTAAACTTTATTTGATCTTCAATAATTACCAATTGAAATAATATGGAGATTTTATTTATAAATTATCACGAGACTTTATGTAGTAAGATAATAAAAAAAATGAAAAATAATATTTATTTTTATATAAAGTATAATATTTATATTAACTTACAAGTTTGAATAATACACAAATCTAGGAAAGCATTCTAATCAATAATTAAATGACGAGATTGGCTATTTTCCTGTCAACAATGCCAAAAATTAGAAGGAAAGAAATTACAAGATTCTCATGGTACTATCAAAACAAGTCAAAGGCAACGAGCTGATGCACACAAAAATGCACCGCAACATCTGATAATTAAGCACAACCTCTATTGATGTCTAAACCACTTTGTTACTTTCAACACCCCTCTCATTAAAGGGCCCCACAATCCAAACATGGTACGAATACAAATAACCAAAACTTCCCACCTGAATGGCATAATAAATAACATTCAAGGGGAACCAACTGATCTATGCTTGCAAAACAAACTAGTTTAAGTCTCAATGGCTTTTACTTGAAAAAAACGCACCCAAAACGTTAAGACTACTTTATCTGAAACCACAGAAGAAAATGTTCTGTAGTAAATACCCACACCAAGCACAGATTTCGCTAATTGAATAAGGCCCTTGAATGGCATCTCAGTGCATGCTTTTGCCACATTTTTCCTCATCGTGAACCACGCTGAAGATAACCATCACCTCTTGGTCTGGTGTAGTCTGAACTGTCCTGATAACCTCCCCTTCCCATGCTCCTACCACCAAAACGCCCTCTCGGAGCATCTGCTTGATAGCTGCCTCTGCCTCTTCCCCTTCCTGATCACCCAAAAAAAAGGAAATGGATGTCAATATTGCAAGATAATTTTTGTTGCCAGCACTAAGAACCTCATTTATGTCAAAAACAAAAATCTAGGCAACAAATACAATAAAAGTATAGAGCCAGTATTGATACAGCTGCCACAAATTTCAGAAAAACAACTCCCAGTATCACAAGACATTCCTTTTGGATACAACAGCAGCAAAAAACTCGAAAAAATTCCTTCCTTCATTGATCATCTCATAACCTAAAGTTTACATCCTAATCACAGCAGTACTTTCAGTTTCACAAAATGGAACCTATATACTCACATCTAAGTTTTATCAATAACAAAAAGTTAACAATGAAATTTCCGCTCCCCACCAGATATCATCATCAAGGCCCCAAACTACAATCACCATCACACCCCGTCACACAAAGATCATATGATGTATAGAACAGCAACAATACAGTGGTTAAGATCCTCTTATGTACAGCACCAGCCACAACAAAGAGTTTCAAACAATATCCCCACAGGTGTGAAAAGCTATAACAATCGCCAGTGTCAATAGCATGTACAACCCTATAAGTCTCCTCCAAGCACATATTCCATATTGCCATGTCATTTAGAACTTAGTACTTTAGGGTTTAACCTAATACCTAATAGATATACATGGGCATTTCAGTACAAAATACCAAGTGCTGCCACAACAACGATGCCCTAGCATGTACAGCCATAAGGCAATCACTCTGATCACTAATGTTATTGCACAATTGTTTTTTAAGTGCCCTCCAACACTAGCAATTGCAGCAAGCAACAAAGACCTTACAAAGATTTCTTATTAACCATTAAGTAAAACCCACATAGCTTGAGAAGCTAAAAGTTGAGAGTAAGAGACAAAAAGTGAAGTAGAACATTACTTCCTCCCCGAGCCGCACCGACACTGTTTGGCCTCCGCTCCTCTATGTATACTTGTCTTCCAGCCAATTGGAGTGGAGAAGCCTACAATAAAGAAAAAATGAAGACAGATGTGAACCAAAAAACATGTTAAAAAAATAATATGGGCAATCTGCATAAAAAGACAGTTGAGTGAAGCAGCATTAGATATTTATTTTTTGGTTAAACTAAACCACACTGCCCTCTGCTCTAAATTTAAAAATTAGACCTTCCTGAGAGATGAATAATTGTTGCACTTCAGTTCATTTCAATATCAACAAGCTTATTAAGGACTTTATCTCTCTCTGATTTTCAGCATCATCAACAACTAGTTTCAAACTCCCTACTCTGGAACATTAGAGGATGAAATCAAATCCAAGCAATATCAGGTGTGGTGTTTAAAACTTCATTTCATCTTCTAAAGTTCTAAATTAGCTGCAAGTAACAATGAAAGTTAAAGAGAAAGGATAAATGTCCCTGGAAGGATTGCTTATTGTTGTTGACCGCCACTAAGAGGTTCATTTACACTGAAATGAATTTGAGTGTAGCATATTACATCTTTCAAGGAGAGGAGTGCAATTCTAAAATTAGACAGTGGTGTAATTTAAACATCTTATGGAAAGAGAGTGCAAATCACCTACATTTTGTTTAGGCAAAAAACTTAAAATTCATTAAGATGTTAATAATTGACTTCACTTGCACTACAAATTCAACTAATGAAACTACCTCCATGGTTTTTCTTAAACATAATAAATAAACCATTGAATTGAACCAGGAAACCTAAAAATACAAAACAAAATTAGTCAATTTAACTCCATAGCCATATTAAACATCTGATAATCACAACAACAACAACAAAAAACAAAGGAACAAAGAGAAGTTCTTGCTTTAAGCAACAGGGAAATTGATGATATAGATTTTCTGTAACAGATAGCACAGTAAAGCAAATCAACAACAAAAAGGTCCAGACATGTTTAATGTGTTTCTCTATTAATTAAGGTACTTAATAATTAGATAATCAAATAAATATTAGGTTTAACACAAAAAAACAAAACAAAATAAATAGAATAACTACAAACCTGAAGTGCATTTTGAACACCAATAATGTCTTCAAATTCAACAAATGCATAGCAGACTCCAATTTCCTGTACACGTCAATTTCTACTTTAGTTTTTTTTTTTTTTTTTTTTTTTTTTTTTTTTTTTTTTTTTTTTTTTTTTTTTTTTTTTTTTTTTTTTTTTTTTTTTTTTTTTTTTTTTTTTTTTTTTTTTTTTTTTTTTTTTTTTTTTTTTTTTTTTTTATGGATGGATATATGAGCATTCAGTGTAATCCAAAGAGAGGAGCTACCTTTCGGACCCTAATGAATATTCCATCTGGCTTAATTCTGCCAAAATTCTTAAATTCCTGGTCAATCTCCGCTTCAGTAACATTAGCAGGCAAGTTTCTAACATAGACAGATGTTACTTCATCTGGAATAATTAAGATCAGAAATCAACTTGATATTTTAATTCTAAAAATTCTAAGACTATAAAGTTCAAATATTAAATGATGTGAGTCATGCAACAATGTTAATGAAATGCAGTTTCCAAAACGCTAGAACAAAGCAACTATTTTACCATAAAAGGAATGCTAATATTTTCATTTGTAATACTTTGGATCAAAAGGTTTATTCCCCTCCTAACCACCTCTGAAGTCTCTGCCAAAAGAAATTTGGCCTGAGAAATCTTTCTACAAGTAGAATTGTATTTAAAAAATAGACAATTTTCACTCATCATGGGTAAAAAGTGCAGGAAGACCTCACTGAGAATGCAAGAACAAAAAACTCACATCATTAGCATAAATGACACGAGTATTCAAAAATATGAAAACGCCAAATATGCCAAGAAAAGGATTGTAATATCAGGAACATAAACTAAACCTTCTTCTAGTCCATAGCCTTCTTCTGCTGCCTCGGTCCCTGACTCAGGAACATACATAGATGCAGAGCTAGACTGCTGAACAGCAGGCTGTGCTACATGGTTCAACTCTGAAGGAGGTGGAGCACTTTTGAAAGAATGTGGAGCATGCTTTGGAGCAGCTGACAACACTGGCAGCCCTTTGGAAACTCGTAACTGCAAGTTCATTGTAACATGATTAAATTGAGACAAAACACGAAAGTTAAAAATATAATTCCTCTTTATTTAGGTTTAAATCCAACATACAGCAAAGGACCATGAATTAACACTTTTCCAATATTTGATGCTTAATACTACATTAAAGAGAGAAAGACGAACTTTCAAAGCAATAACTTCCACCAAATAAGAAAACTGTATTTCTTGACAACCTTAATCTTTGCCTCCCTTCATGCTTAGAATTTTCTTCCAGTATCTAAGAGATATACAATTTCTGCCTACGGCCAAACCCACAGAAGCAGATAAATGAATGCTAGTAGCCCAGTCAAAGGTCTACATCCCTAGGAGTTCTCAATAAGTATCGCAAGACAAAAAAATTTATTGCAGATGATTTCAAGAATTAGGATTATGCAAATATAAAAAACGACCTAAAAGATTGTTTTGATTAGAAAGTGAATATTGGTTACTCCAGTGGTGTGGTACCTTTTTTATGGATAGTGCATAGTTACACACAAAAATCAAGTAGTCTGCAAAAAAAAAAAAAAATACATGTATAGAAAGTATTACATACAATAGATGCATATGTTTTCTTAGGAGGCTCCTCAAAGGACTCTTCCACAAGAGCAACAGGGGGTTCTTGGATAGTGTGTGCAACAGTATGAATTGGTGGAGATGCCTCCTGTACGGGAGTTTCCTCCACCACAATTTCAGTTTCAAGTTCTTCTTGTAGCTGCTGCTGGTGCTCAGGAAGACTATACTTGTCCACTGGATCATCATCTATATGAACTGAGTTGACATATTCCCTGGCTTCTTCCTCTAAACCGTAGTCTGAAACTGCTAAATCAGAGACTCAGGACTCAAAAACAATATTTTTGGGAATGTAAAATGATGCATGACATGCACAATACTTAACTGATGCTTTATATACATGAAATTTAATTTTAAATCGGAGTGAACAAGGACTGAGAAAATCTGTCACACAAGCACACATCTTTTGGTTAATAAGAAAGACATGCATAAAATTCGTACGTAAATATTGTCACCAGGAAACCTATATACTATATACTATCCAGCTATGCCCTACTACTTAAAAAATATTCTATTAAATAGGAGCCATTGGATGCACACGGATCATGAATCTCCAAACCAGATGTTAGGATAACAGACTGCAGCAAAAATATTTCCAGTTAAACTATTAAAAAACAAATGTCAAGAAAACATAATTCAGCAATTAATTTACCTGGTGGCTCAGCAAGAGAAGCAGAATGATGTGGTTGTGTGTCAATCGTTTCGGATGCCACTGATACCAGATTTGGGTATGTTACTCCATCATCAATGAAATGAAACATATCATTCATTACAAAGTAACCCTTCTCCTGAGGAGCAAGAAAGAAAGTTTGAACAAACTTCCGCTTCCCACTGATATCCTTTATCTTCACAAAACCTGAGACCATCACAAGCACACCTCCATCCCAAGAATCAAGAGAATTGATTGTCTTGATCTCAATCGTAGTAAAATTCAGTAACGAGAGAATTGAATGAATTTGCTGCATGAGGCAAATCTAACACGTCATCTATCAGCCAGCATTTTTACCAAAAAAAAAAAAAAAAAGAAGGCAAAAAAAAAGAGCACACCAAGAAATACCAAATATAAGGGTCTGTTTACTCTGAGTCACTTTCAGTTACAAAAAATGCTACCTTGCTTTCACTTTGTTTCCTGTTTTCAAAACTTTGAACAAGAAACAATGGAAAGTGGTCTTGTAGATCATGCCTAAGGAAACAGGAGACCTAGCCCAAAAACATTTAGTGTCAATTGTTCATCGGACATAAGACAACCGATGCTACGGTCTTAGTCTCTTCATTCTTACACACTCAAGACTGTGGGGCTGTGTACCCCTTCAGCAGGCTTGGTCAGGTGTTCACCATGAGGGAGCCACTAGCTCAGTTCTGACCGACAGAAACGAACAGCTAAACATGCACTGGTCGAGCCACGATACCCCAAGCCACAATCTGGCCACAACAGCCCATGATACACATCCAGAATCTCAGGGTAACGGCAACATGAGAGACAATGAAGCATCCCATGAATATTGGGGTCGTTCAGATGTGCTAAAGCCTATATCAGCTGAATGCTGAACTAGACGCCGAACAGATTACACTTCACACTAAATGCTTTTGGGCTAGATCTCCTGTTTCCTTAGTCACAATCTAGCTACAAGATCGGAAACAAGTTTTTAATCTGTTTTAATTATTTCCTATACGATTCTTTTAAAACAGAAAATGGAAAACGTTTTCTCGAATGAAACAGCCCCCTAATAAACTGCCAAAACAGAACTCGATTCAAGTAACAAACAAAAAGAAACTTTCTGATCAAAAAGCTGAAATGCCAATTTGTTGGATATGGCTCATACTGTGCCTTCAGAAGATATGCACGGGGGCCCACACCCTAGTGAACAGGTGGGGGTCCGGGAGAGTCGCCCTGGCGGGGGATAGGGGGCAGCGCCCCCGAAACTTTTTTCGAAGCCTAGTACTGTTATTGACCTTGTGTTTTAGTATTTGTAGTTTGGGCTTGAGCCCATGAATTGCTACTGTGCTTAGGGTTTCTAAGCCTATATATTTCCTTGTAATCTGAGTTCAATTGTATGAGTGTGTGAGAAAATATAGTGAATAGCTGGACGTAGTCCACATTGGATGAATCAGGGTAAACTCTGTGTGTTGTTTTCTTCTTCCCTTTTCTCTCTTTCTCCTTTCGCGATTGTTGTGTGATTGTTTGGTACCCAACACAATTAAGCACCAGTTGTCAACATCAAAACTAATAGAATCAGTACAAACATATTAAATCAGTAGGCATTGGCAACAGCCAATACATCTATAAGTAAACCAACCTAAAATCAACATCAATTCATCAGTGCCTCGCTACAACCGCCATGGAATAGAATTTTACCATCATAGTTACCACTTGCCACAACGACCAGAAAGGAAAAAAAAATCTTTTTTTAGAACAGCGAGTAAAATAAGAGAGTTGAGATAACTCCCATAACCGAGTAAAATAAACAGAACACCGAGCTCGCAAATGTCAACACATCATAAATAAGAGAGTTGAGCGATGGGTAAAGCATACCAACACATCGTGCGCGGTTTCAACGGAATCTCCGTCAACGCGAATCATGCTGCTGGAATCGGAGTAGAACTGGTGAACGAGATTCGGTTGCTGGCGAAGAATCTGGTAATACTGTCCCACGAAGTAGGAACCAACCTGAAACCAGAGAGAATAAACAACGTTCATTCACTTCACACAGATCAAAAAATGAAGAAAACAAAAAGCAAAAGCAAAACGAGAAAGAACGAAAAAAAAAAAAAAAACCTGTGTGGCACTAACGGAACCGGGATACGAAGTCGCCATCTCTAACAAACAGCGTTGAAGCTCAGAGCATGCAGCGCTTCTCCTAGCAGATCCAGGAGAAGGAAGGGAGAGCGCGCAAAAACCCTAAATCGAAAGAGCAGAAAAAGGTTGTGGCGTTGGGGTCGGCGATGGGCCGGGAATCCCGAAGAAGAGGCCCAACAAGAGGAGAGAGAAACGAGATTTGGTTTTAGAGAGAGGGAGGGCTGGGAATGAAGGAGGGTTTGGGGGTTTATAGATCGGAGATTGAGAATGGTGCGCAGTGCAGAGGAGAATGTTAAAAAATGAGGGAAGTGCTGAAGGAGAGAGAGATTCTTTTTTATAATCTATCGGCGAGTGTGGCACGAAACCGTAGCCCTCGGATTGGGTATCTAAGATAAAGTGTGTGGAGTATCAACGGGTCAGATTGTTTTCAAGTGAATATTAATGGACGGGTTGGATTTCAAGGGTTAAGGCTGGATTAATTGAATGTCTTTCTTTGAAGAATGGTAGTACTTGGATTTGAATATGTTATACTAACTAGGAGTAAGAGAAGAAACACACCCTCACAAGAGGTTTTTAGATCGATTTTCTACACATCTTTTCACTCGGTTTAGTGGGATAAAAATAGATAAGAAAGTGAGGAGAGTGTGGATATAGAGAAGATGATGAAAAATGTAAAGCATGTCTGGAAAATTGCTTACACTTACACACCTCCAACGAACAAATTTCTAAACAGGTACTTAGTTGTTTGGTATAGGTTAAATGAAAAAGAAAGAAGTTAAAAAATGATAGATTTCACTTAAAAATATTTCTTCCCGGGAGTAAGGAGAAATATAGTAGAAATTGGCACACGCGCGTTATGATAATCGTTTGTGTTGCATTTTTCACATTTGATAATTGCGGTTGGATTTTGATAATTGGTTGTGCTACTTTTTATAATGAGTTTTTTTTTTTTTTCTTGTTGAATTGTTGTAGAAAACTTTATTCAGACCTTGAAGATGCATAACATCATTCACAACATCATCATGAGCAAAACCTGTAATAGACATGAAATAAGTATCACTTCAAAAAGAGTGTAAGGCATGTTGAGCAATAATATTCAGATCAGACCCTCAGGGTTGCCTTCATCTCCAACACTTTGAAATTTGCATCACTGTTTAATTTAATTAAACCTGAATCGGGAGGAACCCACTTAGCTTCATATAATGAGTCGTATAATCTGATAATGTTTAAAAGGGTGAAATAATATTTGAATTTCTAATATAATCGCTTTCCTTTCTTTCCATTTAAACCAAACATTCCCAATTTATAATATAAATAGCTCCATTTTTTTAATTAAAGGTTACATAAGATTTATAATAAGATGTCCAATTTGAATTGTTGATTTTAGGTTAGTTATAAAAAAAATATATTTATAACTAAGAGTAAAATATTCATCAAAGAGAAATAAGTTTAGATTCGGATATTTATGATGTTCCTACTTCTATATAAAAAAAAAAAAATTAATATTTAAACTAAAGACAGATCATAAATGTTATTTATGAATAGGTTGTTTCATGTTTTTTTTTTTTATATTATACATTATAAATTATGTTTAATTAAGTCTTTCTCTGTGTCTAGAGGAAAGAAGCACTTTGTGTCTCACTGTTTTTGTGTTATATAATAGTGGATGGTTTGTGAAGGTAATAAAATATTAATAAAGAAATTATAATTTACAAATGTGGTTATAAAAATATAATAGACACAAATACATACACCAACATTCTTTATTCCCTTTATATATAATAATAGACAATAGATAATTAAGATTTGAAATATTTTTAACTATAGTTTAGTGCCTTTGTCTATGGCGATATTTATTTCACGAAATGCTCTTACATTTTTAGGAATGTTATTCTTAAGAATATAATATGGGAATATCATCTTCGGATATTTTAAAATAATATGTTTCATTACATTTTAATATTTTTGAAAATAGTTTCTAAAATACACAATAACTTAAATAAAAAAAAAAGTTACATATGTATTCGACTTTACATTCCCATGGAAATATAGATACAAG
>PYAF01004995.1:3265834-3315883 GCA_007407185.1 Glycine tomentella | reverse complement strand
CCAATTCTCAAGCTCTCCAACATTGAGGGGCCGTACATGAAAGTAGGGCCTCCTGATAGCTGTTTCAAAACCAATGATCTTAGAATCGAACTCTTTAGCTTTCTTATACATCTCTTCTCTAATGGCGATATACTTCTCCAACTCTTCTGCTTCTGTTAAGCCAGCACTTACAGATTTAGGAGAACGCTCTGCACCATCAGGATGAACTTCTCCCTCAGTAGCTTGGCCAGTAGCCTCTGAAGCAACGCCTGCCACTGCAGCAGCTTCATCAGCAGTTCGTAACTCTGATAAAGGACGATTTCCAGCTAACTCTTTGAAGCTGCAATGCCAGTACCACCAACGAAGTACAATTAACCCCCCAAAAATGAGAAAGCATGTACAAACTATACACAACAGTTTTTTTGAAAAATAAATTGGAGAGGGGTAATAACTTTAAAACAAGGAATCACCTGCTGAAATACCGATCTAATTGTTGATTTGGATTCTCTAATATTCTGGTGTAGATCACAGCAAGGCGGGCCCAGTCCTGCTGCATGTACTCATATTCAATGTATTTATCCCACAGGGGAAAAGAAAGATAATCTGTTCCAACATAAGCTAATCCTCGTTCAAAAAGCCTGAAACAAATGAACACGCAGTCCTGGTTAATATGTGACTTGATTTCAAGCATCTATTTACTGATCCACATCCATGTATGGTAGACAGCAGCACTAGTGTTCAAGGAGAACAAACAAATCACTCGTAACATCATGTAAGACATCCAAACGCTGCATTTACCTTCCTGCAATAAATCATACTATGTCTCAGAAATGGAGCAGTCATAGAGGCCATCTTAGCCCTTAACCAGATGAGATCTTCTCAGCAGCAATTTGCAAATTGATACACCCGAGTGTCAAAGATAAAGAGAGCTACCATTCGAACAAGGGAAAAAAACCAGAAAACTATGCACTTTGAAATCAAATGAAAAAAGTATATTGGAGAAAATGATCCTAAAATTTTCAAACTACCACAAATAGTGGACTTAAAACCAAGGATTTAAACATCAGAATGGAAAACATTCTGGCATGCAATCCCATCAAAGCTTTTCCGCCATACAAGGGAGATATCACTGTTGCACGGGTTCTGAAATTGGGTTAGAAAGCAGGCAAGAAACAGCTGAGCCTAGTGAATGGAAAATCGAATCAAAATCTACCAATGCAAAAAAATAAATAAATAAAAGGATGACAAACAACTAAACTTCCATTACCTACGAACAGTGTCTGGATCCCCATATGTGCTTATAGCAAATATGCAATAATGCAACCACATGTCCACTGAATATGTAACCCCTTGAACAGCACGCTCATACACTTCAACAACTTTATCAATAGAGCCAAGACGTGCCTCATGGTCAGCATACTTCTTCCAATAACCATAGCACAAGGGAAATTCTGCTAGAAAAGCATCATAGACTCTTCGAATCTTCAAAATATTGTCCTTCAATGAAAAAAATCAGAGTTTCACAAGTATCAGAAAACAATACAAGGACAGTAATGATAAAATATACAACATTAAGGCATCAACTGAACATACAATTGCACGAATATTAAGCATCCACAAAAAGAGATGGACAAAAGAGCATTCTAAAATGAATCTAATAAATTGCAAAACATGGTTGTTTGATTGTCCATTGCAAAAATCAAAGACCAGAGAAATAACCCAAAAAAAGGAAAAAAAAAAATTCAACGTAGACACTTTTAATTAATAGTAATACATATGAAACAGAGACAGATTTAACAATATAGCATAATGGCATGCATATTAAATCATATTTAACAAATCTGAATGCACTGTGAATCAGTCATTTATTTACAGCCAACCTTATCATAATACTGTCTCATCCTAACTGTTATCCGGTAATGAGTAACAAAAATATCTCAGAATTCTCAAAAAGGAAATATCACAGGTATTTGGCTGAAGCCAACATCTTGAACCCAAAAAAAATCCAAAAAATGTTTATCATGTAATAACCAGAGACACAAGATACATAACAGTAACACTCCCCACACCAAACAGTGTCTCTACCCCAACAAAAAGGGCAACATCCATCCCCTATATGCAACCTGGTGGGATTCCGATACGGCTATGACAAACATAACATATTCAAATAGACATTGCATCAAACTGAAGTTAACATCGCCAATAAAATAGACAAGTCAAAAGCTTCCAGTAAGCTTCACAGGTGAAATATGTAAATAATGGTGCAGCCCAACACGTAATTCAAGTAAACATAGCATACCTCTGCCTTCTCTGTCTCTTCAATCAAGGAAGTCCAGGCAGTGAAATCTAAAGAATTAGCTCTTACTATATTCCACAGTCGGTCTTCTTCAGCAGACAAGGAAGCTGCTAATGGTAATAAAAAATGAAAATGAATGGGGTATAGTCATAATTTGGTTCAATAGTGGTGTGTTCATGAACAATAGCAAAAGCATTACAAACACACAAAAATTTAAAGACCGTACATATACATTAAGCATTGGATTAGTAATATAAAGGACATCCATCAACAGAACAGTTTCAACAACAATTTAAATCCTTACAATAACTGAAGGAAAGAATAGTTACAGAATTGGCTCAAAACATAGGTCTCAAAATTACAAAATCAAAGTCGTACTCCATGCATTAGTCAACCATGAAAATGAGATCAACATTTAAATGCGTAAACTTATTTATTTATACACAAATACAAAAATAGCATTATACATCTACTCTATTAGTCCTGATATGATGGTAATAAACTATTCTGTTGATAGGAACATGTAAACTAGACCACTGGTTTACTGCTTTATTAAAGTTTAAACTCCAATTCCAATGCATGAAAAGTAAAGTTTCTTCCTGTAGATAATTAAAACTAGTTTCTCTTTTTTTTCTCTTATGCGACCAGTGATGGAAAAAACACTAATTATCAACAATGATATGCAACTTGAATAGGAAAATCATAAAAAGAAATAGCTGCTAGGTCTGGCATTAGATATTTGCTAGTTAATAAACCACTTAAATCTTAGGTCTTGACTCTAGATTATGCACCTACAAGTTTGGCCTCTAACCTTGACTTCTGCTGCTGAAATTTTTGTCCAAAAATAAAATTTAAAACAGGATAATTCCATTCAAAGTAAAAAGGTAAAAGAAATTTAAAAAAGCACACCATAACCATCTGCAAGCTGCTTCTCATCAGCCGATCCATCAGCATTCTCCAACGCATTCCCGTTTTCAAGTCCCACGGCATTTGCCACTGCACCAACAACACCGCCATTTACAGACGAGTTGTAGTTGGAAACCATAGTAGACTCGGCGGCTGTGGTTCCAACCCCAGCGGAAGCCTTATTCGCATCGGCACCAGCTGGCTTGGAATCACTAGTTGCACTGAATTGAGCTTGCTGTAGGACGGAATTTGGATCTCCAGCATACGCATTCGTGTCACCAACATTAGAATAACCATATTCGTAAGTTGAACTGGCCTGAGCAGCTTCTCCAGCAGATTGATCAACAGTAACACCTGCTTCGGGAGCAGGATTTGACCCAGTCTCAGCATAACCAGCCGAAGCATATGCCTCAGCAGCAGATGCTTCAGTGACCACCGGTTCGCTATCTCCCATGTTGACTAAAAGGCCTTTACCTTCATCAAAAAATCAATTAGCGACAGCGTCAAACGGAAAACCTAAATCGAAAAGTATATTCTTGATTTCCTAGGCGCTAGGAGAACACAATGATTACAGTATCAAGTTACAGCAACAATAATTCTAATGTAAGATCAACCGCACCAGAGAATCTAATGCTGGCGTCATCACAATACAACATTTGGGAAGGAAAAAAAACAGATAGCCACAGCAATATATTCACAGATATTTTCTAATCAACTAAAATCCCTAGGGTTTCACACGCTAAACCCTAATCGAGAGTGTGGGAACGGTGCCAGTACCTCAAGGGAGAGAAACGGCGTCGTCGCAGAGAAGAGATAGGGCCTCTCTTTATTTCTCAGAGAAATTGAAACCTCCGGTGGCTGTTTTTGGTGGTAAATCGAGAATTGGAAATTGAACTAGCTAGCGAAGTAGGGTAATAAAAACGTGAGGTGCCGTTCTAATATAGCGGAGAAGTGGGAGTTGGCGGCTCCATGGCGCATGATGCTGCTGTTAGATCAGGTGCCGTCCGTCATGGATAATGATGCGATCAGAACCGTCCGTGGCAATCATGCTGAGGTTGCTGCAATGGGCCGCGACAAGTGGCTCTTGGATGGGAGTTGATATTCGCACTATCCAAATTGCGATTGACACTACCATGACGTTGCAAATTACTTGAGTACCCTTCCCCACACCCCCTCCCCTTCCCCTCTAGCCCATAAACCATTTTCTCACCCCAAATCACTCCACTACTACACCAACCCAATCCAAATATGAGCACCATTCTAGTTCTGTGCATCATGAGATCACACGCATCTCACCCATATTCAAATCCACCAATGCCAATGTCATTATCTAGTCTAAGTCAGCATCAAAAGCTAGATTGTGGCGGCGAGAGATACCGATGAGTTTTTCATTGCATCCTATATCACCATTATACACTACATTTCAAATTTGGGGTTGGGATTTCAATTGGTATTGTGTTGGGTACTTTCTTGGATTCAAAGAGCATAAAGGGTGCAGATGAGTGTGACGACATCACTGATGAAGCTAGAGATAAGATAGGTGACGCACAAAGAGGGGGAGGAAGGGTTGGGGATGTCAAACCAACAACAAATATATGATTTTGTTGTTGTACATTATACAACGAAATTGTATTTCTATTGTTTTTATTTTTTCACCCTTATGTATGTAATGGAAACACAATTTTATTGTAAAAGTGTGCAATAGAATCATGTTTCCATAGGAAGCCTAATTTTGAAATAACATGAAAACCCACCCATATAGGTAGTGCCAAATAGCACTTTCGTGGTGTCAGTAGCAACTCCCTCTTGGATTCGTGTCATGGGACTGGTTACTCAAAGGCGATAAGCTCAGTGCTTGGGCAGCTGTTGGGCTCCCTAGCATTGTGTTTGACAAAACAAAAAGAATGTGGGATATGTCTCAATAAAACTATGGTATTTTTTTTAATAATATTCACAAAAAAATTGCTAATAAGATACTCTTTTAAACACATTTCAATTATCCAAAAAAACACATTTAATTAATAATTAAAATATTAAAAAGAAGAATCATAAATAGAATTCATTAAATAAAAAATAGAACTCACGTGATTTTAATTAATAATACATAGTGTGCTAGATAATGTGTCATTCAAATTTCTCTTACTTATATATATATCCTTTAATTTAAAATTGTTCATGTGGTGTGTGTTGTACTTCACATCTTTAAGGACAGACAAAATCATGTTAACATAAAAGTGAGTTAAATCACACTGTTGTGTGTTTATCTTTCCTAAATAAAAAGTTATTCGGGAGATATAAAATTTGTTGAATGATTTTTTTTAAGAGATGTTAGTTGGATGATTAAAAATAAGGAAATTAAAGGGAAGAATGGTCACGGGTTTCATCTCTTGTGCTAAAAAAAACTAACAAACTAATATTTATTAATTAAAAATAGTAATAATAATAAGGGATTTTTTTTAAGTAGGGCAAGTTTACCGTTCAAATATTTTTTTTTATTTTTAAAGGATTTTCTTTATTTGTATAACATTTACATTTTTCTTTCTTCATTGAAGAGGGGTTGTCTCATTTGATAAGTAAATCATTTAGATATTTTATTTTCTTTCTTCAAAATGATTATCTCATTTGGTAATGGTATCCTTTAGATAATATCCTTTCTTTCATAAAAAATATTATCTCAATTAGTAGGTGTATTGTTTAGTCATACCACAAACCAATTTAATCATTGTACATTTTGTTGCTCCTATAGAGGCTAGAACAAGGGGTTATCAAGTTTCTGGAAATTAGGAGTCAAAGTTCTGAGTTCAATATGATGAGATTAAACTGATACGTTAGAGATAAATAAGATTAGTTAGGATGCATTTAAATTTTTCGAAGAGGAAATTGAGTATTGTTGGCTGAAACGAAGTACAAGCACTGCATTATTGTTTAGTGTTTCCTTTTTATTATTTTTTTTCTTTTTTATGAATTATATTTCTATCTAAAAATGTTGTTATAGTTTTAAAATTGGAATGTTCAGTAGCATTTATTAATAAAAAATAATTAAGTAATTGGTGCTTGTATAAGAAACGCCACATCAAATACTTTCATAAATAACACATTTTATTTTTAAGCAACCTGTATAATATTTGTGTATTGTAGATGCACTTATTTGGTGTTTGTTTTACCCCTCAGTTTGGTATTTCCATATGTAAATAATGTAATGTCAACTTTAGTAGGTGTAGCTTCACTTTAATCAACTACTTATAATGCTTTGCACATTACACACTATTATTGGATGATTTTAGATGTATGATATATCTTACAATTGTGTCGTAGCAGATATGTGGTGTGATTTATTACATAATTAAATGCATTGATTTTTTTTATATTTCTTCTAACTATTTTCGGCGTGTATTTGTTTGAGGATATGATCGTAATTCTTTTTTATTGTGTCTAGTAATGTGTTTGCATTTGAGTTTGTAATTTTTTTCCATGTGTCAAAAAAGGATACTTGTAAAGATACTCTGACAAATATCACTTACTATGGTAAAGTTAAACTTACAATAATAACAACCTTTTACATTGATTATATAACATTTTTTACATTCATTATGAATATAATTAATATAAAATGTGACTTTTTTATACGGATTGTACATATAATCAATGTATAACATTCATGTACATAGTTTGGGATGTCTGAATTTTGCTTTGAACCAAGAAAATAATACATTTTAATTTTGTGAGAATTAAAAACATACCCATATTTTTATATGAATGAATTTCAAATATTTTTTATATTTAAGAAGAAGAAAATCATATTTCATCGTTTAATATAAATTGCTGTATCACCTTTGGCTTAATTTTGGAACTACATATAATGTTGTATTCCCTCTCGAGTGATTCCTATTAGTATTTTTAAGTTGGTTGCCTTTGTTGACCTTACTGCAACATCTTGTAGAGTCTAAATCCTCCGGTATTGGTCTTTCTCCCAAGCAAGGAGCTGTACAGTGAACTTGCATTTGACGACATTAGAGTTGATGTCATCCATTCTGATTTGTCTCAAGCAGAGGTAGTTCTCAACCCCTTTGAACAACATAAGATCTTAGCTGAAAAATGAGAAGAAAACAATAAGCTTCTATATTGTATAAGAAAACAATACAATAAAAATATGTTTTTGTTGTGTTTAATTTTTAAAAAATTAATGCAATAAAAATTTGTTTTCATGAAAGATATTTTTATATAGAAAACAGCAAATGGTGTGAAAAAAAAAAAGAAAAAGAAAAGAGATGTGAGAATATCATAATAATAATGGACAAATTCACTTCGTGTCTATCTCTGCCATGAGTTTTCTTTTTTCTGTGTTGTTTACCTGACAAACAATGTCATATCCTCCTATTTTATCCTTTTAAAATAAAAAAATATTTGATAAACATCCAATATACTATTATATATCTAAAGAGAAAAAGAAAAATTATATATATACACACAATAAGGATTGATTATGATATGATAAAAATTAAAAAGATATAGTAGAGTGTTTAAAATAAAGATTAAAGTATGTTTGTGATCTTTAATAAATATATGATTTTTTTTTTGTTTTCTAATATTTTTTTTTCATTTTAGTCGTTGATAAAATAATAATTCTAATTTTGATTTTTGACACTTTTTAGTATTTATCAAAAAATAAATATAAAATTCACTAATTTATCAAGAATTAAAAATATTAAATATTGAAAATAAAATAATTATTTTATTAAATATTCAATATAAAAAATTTATCAAAGAATAAACAAAATTTAAATATTTATTAAAAAATTTAATCTAAAAAAATAATTAACGGGAGGATGAAATAAGAAGATATAGAATGACTATGACTTGCTAAGCAGGTTACACCTGTCTCTTTAATGAGTTGCCCCCTGATGTAGACTTCCCTCTGCACTAATCATTAGCACACCGCGCAAAACCTTGCCATTCTTCACCACTACTTTCTATATTTAGCCACGTTCCCATTACCATTGCTAATTTTATTTGTGGGTGGCTCGTAGATATTTTTTCCCTAACCTTTTTTCATTTCAAATTCCTGTGCTTATTTTAGGAAGTCTGACATAAATAAATAAAGAAGGGCATCGCTAGTTTCTAGTGGACATCTCGTCTTTAATAATGCTGATTTGGATTTTTTTTTGTTTCACCTTTCTACCCTTTTCCCACTTTTATGTCTAATGTTTTTATCACTTTTTTTTTTCATTAAGTGCATAAGAAAGCACAATGGTCTAATGGTCCAATATGTAGTCTTGTTACACCTTTTAAGAGCACTTCTCATTTCTTAATAACTAAGAAAAAATATTGCACTTCTGTAGCATTCAGTCTATATACAGCTTACAGAGAATGACGCAAAGAGACATCCAATGAAAAATGCTGCTATGGAAGTTTTTGTCTTTAAGCTTTATAAATTTCTGTATTTGTTTCAATTTCAAAAGGACTATAAAAGTAACTTACTATAGCTAGCACAATGCATTAATTATATGCATACCTTAATTTCCTTTCAAACATTTGTGTTTACCCTATCGCCATTTTCTGTTAATAGCTTCTGAAACACCCGCATTATTTAAGGTGGAAATTAACTGTGTTAAGTCAATTTTTACGAGGTTTAGCTATAATTTTCAATTTTAAGATTAAAAATTAACTTCATTTTCTTCAATAAAAAATAATTTATTTTCTTTGATAACTCTAACTACATATTAAATTTAATTAATCCAATAATTAATAAACATATTTTTAAATGTGTAGGCTAGTGAACCTAAATTTACATGTAATCTAAAAATAATAGGTTAAATTAAATTTTAGTCACTTTTTAATTTTTTATTAGCAAATTTACTCCTTGTACTATTTTTTTGCAATTTTTGGTTCTTAGATTTTAAAAAATTTGTTATTTTGGTTCAACCCTCAATTTTGTAGTATATGTTTTATTTATTTTATTTTGATCCAAGTAAATTTTAAAATCTAACGTATTTATTTAAGATATTATAAAAACATTAATTGAATAATATATAAAGAAAATAAGCATATGTAAAATTGAAAGTTAAACAGAAATTGTTGATTTTATAAAAATAAAATAAATAAGCGTATGCCTATTCTCTCTCATTCCTAACATCATAACAAATGAGTTAAACAAATCATGTAATCTCATTTCATTGTTTCCTTATTTGAATATAAAAAATAATACAATATGTGAGTGGTAAATAAACACATCCGGAATAATAAAGGAAGAGTAGCAAGAATTTTTCCACGGAAGGGGTGGGGGAGCAACAATTGATAATTATCATAACATATACAAACCATATATTTAGATACCTTATGAATTTTCTCTTTTTTGTTTTTACCTTCAATTTTTTCTTGTTTTGCCTAGCATGAGATACATATGACGCGTGACTAGGGAGAGTAGAGGATATGCATGGCAATTGACAAGTAAAGCAACAACTCAAGCGCATCTTTAGTTGTGTTTATTATGCATTACGATTCAAGATAAATATTTGACTTATAATTTATCATTTGAATTATTTGATTAATAATAAAAAGCACAATTAAAATAATATAAAATTTATTAAAATACCCCGTTTAATATTAATAATTTTAATATAATTTATATTATTACAATTTATGAAAATTCAATATATATTTATATATATATAAGTAAGCTAACTAATCAATAATTTAAATTCAAAATATATGGTATGATAGAGTTATTATATTTCACATGATAAAATAAGATTAATGTAAGTAATAAATAATATAAATTAAAAACAAATGACATAATAAGATTTTTGTTGTTAGTTGATAATGTAAATTCGAAACATATATTGAGAAATAAAGAAAATAAAAATTAGAAATACATTAAATTTAATCTTGTCTTCGTTTGAATAATTTGTATTGTTCCTTTTTTTATAAAAAAAATGTGTAAAAAATATTTATCTTAGACCAATATAATAAATTTTAACAAATCAAACATATGTTTTAAAGGAAAAAAAAGTGTTTCTTTGCTAAAGTCATATATAGTGGTGACAGTGATATATAGCACCTTCACTTTCTCCCCGAATCCATTTCATACCATACCACAACAAATCGGATCCACTATTCATCAATCATCATAAGAATTTCCTTTTAATAATAATAGTAAATCCCTTTCGATCAGAACTATACAAATTAAGGCAAAGGTATATTCACCTAAGATGTTAAAAACCGATCATCTACGAATCCCGAGGGAGGGGTATATACACACGCAATCCAAATAAAACTTCATCAACGCTTCCCACCTCTTCTCTTCAACACCGACTTGAGAAATAACAAACAAACAATCAAGGATCCCAGAGCCGCCACCCCTCCCACCGCAAGTGCCACTGTCCTCTCCGTGTGTGGATGCCCCCCTCCTCCCCCTGATCCAAAAACCAAACACACAAAAAATTCAATCTTTTTATTAAATTATTTCTTCTAACTAAACAAAAACAACCACCTACCCAGATCCTGCAAATCCCTTTCACAACCCCCACTTATTAAATCCCCCCTTATATCACTTTTGTTCAATATTTCAAATCAACCACACAAAAATATATAATACTAAATCATTTCATATCCACAACACAATGCATTTTATTTTTATCAAAACTTTCATACATTTCTCTTAGTATTTTCAGTCCTAATTTTCAATCAATAATGAAATTTCCCCTTCATAATTCACATGACAAAAATTCTATTGAATTTTAACACAAATTATTAAAGTAAAACTCTAATTAATTCTGATTAAATAATAATACTGAAAAACTAGTTGTTGAAATTTAAAAAATTATCTTATTAAATTATAATTTTTCTATTAAATTAGTTATTGAAATAATTAGACAGTTTAAAATGACAGAAAAATAATTTTATTTAAAAATAGTAACTAAAAATTAAATAAATATATTGAAAATAAAAATATAAAAATTAAAAATTAATATTTTAAAAAATTATTTAACAAATAGTAAAACAAATTTTTTAATAGATAAAAAAATTAAAAACTAACTAAAAACTTGATTTGCCATATCTTAAAAACTTCCATATAAGTTTTGCCAAAATCCATAAATTATTCATTATCGATCGTCATAGCTGGAATACTTTTTTAAATATGCTAGTAGTATTTCTATTGTTAAATTATTGAGTTGATTTTCATTTTTGAACCCTCATTGTGATATGCACAAAATTGGAAATGATTAATTTGTTATCTCACCTGAGGAAGATGATGAGGCGCTGGGAACACCATTAGGGTAAAAGCTATAACTAAGAAAACAACTCTGGAGATAAACCTGCGCGGAGATAGAGTCACCACACTGATCCCTAGCCTGTTCCGCAGCACTCTTGATACAACCCCCACAATCCTCATTTCCCAAACTACCCTCGCACTGTCCCAACACATAGAGGCTCTGGTAGCTCCCCGTGTAGAACAAATTTCCGCTGCTCTGCACGCCGTTCTCCGCCATCCCAAACGCCGCGTCCCTCCTCGCCTCGAACCCCCCGCCGTCGACCACCTTGCGGGCCCCGCACACCTTGTACAGCAGCTGCGTCGCGGAGACCACCTTGAACCCGACCACCTCGTACCGCAGGTAGCACCCGCTCAGCTGGACCCGGGCCGCCGCCACGTCATCTCCGCCGCAGAGGCGCTTCACCATCCCCGGAATCTTGCTCACGCAGGTGTAGCAGTCGGAGTTGGAGAGGTCTCCCCTGCATTGGTACGCGCCGGTGAGCGCGTTTTGGGTAGTCGCGGCGAAACCTTTCTGTGCCGACGCCGACACTAGGGAATCCAACAGCGGTTTGAGGTTCTGGGAGTATTGGGCTTGGAGTTTCTGGTCGGCGCAACCTTTGTAGATCAAGTTTGTGTTGTCTGAGGTAGTAGGTGTAAGAAGAAACAGAGGAAATGAAATACTAAGAAAGAGGAGCGTTTGAGTGTGGTGTTTTACTTTTAGTACCTCCATTTGGGAGGTTGGAGTGCTTTTTGGTGTTGGTTTTTGAGTGTTTGTTGTTGGTTTATATGCAAGCAAAGTGAGCAACCAGTTGTCACTTGAATTCAATCGGTGAATTAAATGTGATTGGTTAATGTCTATTAACTGGGAAAGAGAGGAATTAATGTATGATGTGGGAGTTTTGAAATGAAGGTGTTAAATTATGGGTTGGAGTCTAAAAGGGAATGCGATTTGATGATGTGGTTCTTCTGTTCTGTTGCTCTTAAGTGAGTCTATGAGATTATTTTGACCAGAAGGGATCAAAGGGTAACTTTTTAGCGCAGCCTGCTAAATAAATAAGTTAAATAAAAGAAGAATAATTTTTGTAGTCAGAGCAGAGAGGTGGGCCGTGCTGCAGTGTGCCTATGTGTGGTACCGGTGGAACCCGGGACGGTTTTGAACGCGTGAGACCCTCTAGCGTAAGGAGCTTTGGGGGATAAAAGATGATAAATTTTGGACACGGTATTGTGGGTATTGGAATTACTGCCTGTTAACCAATGCTGTTTTGCATGGGAAATTAAATAAATTAATATTTATTATAGAGGGATAAGAAAAAAACTGGGAACATAAAAATAAAAGAGAAATCAAATAAAGGGATAGTATGTGTTAGTATTTGAATAAATAGAAAAAAATGATTTTTTTTCTTTATTTATTTAGATAAGCTAAAAAGTGAATACAAGAATAACTAATCATTTGTTGACAAAATTGTGATTAAGGTTTTGCTGCATTCATAAGGTGAGATAACCATATAACCATATATTTAGTTGGATAACATATATTTGATTTCTTATGTGTGTCAAATTTTCTTAAATTAATAATAACCAAATATTATGAACAACATTAATTTTCGATCTAATGAATTAGGAGACTCTTTCTAACAAAAAAAAATGGTGACATGAAATTACCTTTTTTATTATTATACTTTATTATTCTAGCAATTCAAAATTGTAGAAATTGTATTTTTTAAAAGAATTACATAAAAGTCATAAGTGGCGGTGGCTCTAAGTACGATCAAGGTGGACAATTGTCCATGGTCTCATGATGTAGATTTTTATATTTAGTTCATATAAATATTAATTTTTATACAATATTATAATTTAGCAATGTCAACGTAAGCATGAATAATTGTTTATGTTCGGTCAAATTACAAAATGTAAAGAGTGATAAATTATGAACATAAAAAAACAATAAAAATTAAAACTTTCTAAAACATGTAATTCTCATGGTAAATTTTGGGCTCTTTGGTGCCCTAAGTAAACCAAAAAATTGCATCTTCATAATTATTGAAATGTTATCCTTTTGAATTTTTTTGTTACAAAACTGATTCATAATTAAGATTATTTAAAACAAAAATAACATGAATAGTTATTAATCCGTACAAAATAAAAATTTTAAGGTATACAATATTTCAATAACTTCCAAGGTATAATTTTTTTTTTTATTTTTTTAAGGTACCAAATTTTTTTAACATGAGATAGGCTCAGAGAATATATGGAACATCTCTCCGATTATTATAATCCATAAAATCAGGACAAAGACAGTATTCCAAAATATCAAGTTCAAGTGGGAAAAAAAAATCAAGATGGTGCTCATGATTCAACTAAAAATGGCACAATTTATAAGACTATATGTGCTAACTATTATTAAAGTGTTTGGATCTACAAAATGTTGGCACTCACGTTTAGACTCATTAAGAACCACATTGACATATATAGTTAACAGTAATAAGGTCAATAATCTTATTTGTGGCTTTGTTTTAAGAGATTATATGTGTATTAACAGTGGTTGCTTTGAGATATTACAAACCAAACATCATTAACAAGTGGTATTAGTAGTGTTTATGAGAGATTACAAAGTAACCATCACTACTAAGGGGTATTAACAATGGCTGAGAGATTACAAAGCGGTTCACTACTAATTAAGCTGTGTAAAGAGCATGATCAACAACTTAAGCCCTATACGTGAAATGTATGAAACATGTAACCACAAAAGACAGAAACATACCGTTGCAACCTCAAAAGGATTGAGAAGTGTAGAAATGAAGGATGCAGTACTCAACTTGACTCATTGTCGCATCATCCACAAATCACCTTCCCAGTTCCCACAGAGACATTATTCTCTCTTCTTTTGCTGTAATGGAAGGAGGAAAAAGCCATGATGAGTACAAAGAAGGAAGAATTGTAAGAGAAGAAGCAACATTGAGATGCATATAGTGTTAGCTTAGGGGAAAATCATTTACATACATAAGGAGGTGAGAGTGAGGGAATAATGAATAGAGAATTTGACTGGTTTCGTGTTGGCGCAAGTCCACCAGAAAAACAAAAACGTGCTAAGTAAACTTCCACAATTTGCCATCGACAAAACAGAGGAGATTTTTTTTTTAAAAAAATGTGGGTCTTTTACACATAAGAATTTCTACTTTTATAATAATATAAATGAAGAATTTAAAAAAAAAAAAAGAGGTGAAAATGGAAAGCTTTACCAAAACACGTAACTTATTATCCCTTGTATACCTAATCTGCTGTGTTAAGTAACTTAAGTTAACATGATCAGTTATGTTATTTAACATAACCAATGCCAAAAAAAAAAAAAAAAACATTTCCACGACAATAATTCAAAAATTACATGTAAGGATAAAATGATAATTTTATTAATAATATTTTTTTTCTTCTTTTATTCAAAACAAACAATCTCACAAGTCACAATCTAATTTTACTTTATTTCTCTTAATAAAAAATAATCAATCAGTTCATGATATAAAATAATTCTATATTATCATTATATTACAAATCATCACATATAAAATTATTTTATTAAATCAATATTTTCACTACATTTTTTACGAATTTCACTTTTTTCTTTTGGTGGAGTTCACCAATTTCACTTAGTATTTTCTTTTCTCACCTACTCAATTCTAATTCCTTTATTTCTCTTTCATCTCTACCAAGGTACCAGACACTATAAAAAAAAGGATAAATACTCAAATTCGTTCATGAAAGTGTAATTTTCTAACATACGAGTCCTTGAAAGATGGAAAACTATTTTGCTATCCCTGAATGTGTAAAATCTTAACAAATTAGTTTTGTTGTTACTTTGGTCCATGAAGTCTAATGTCTTTATTGACATGGCCACTGAGGACTGAATAGTCATGGAAAAGAGTGATACATGTGGTGTTGACTCGATAGGATCAACTTGTCATTTTTAAAACAATTATGGATTAATTTGTCATTTTCAAAACAAAATTTATCCCTCCATTTCTTCCTCTATATTCCTTCTTCCCTTTTCTTGGACCATCGATAGCCACCCTGAGGAGAAAATGTGTACTTAATGCTTCTTTAATACACCTGTTAATATATTTGTCTTCCATGGTGAATCCACCATAGTTACAGATTAAAAAATAGTAACCCTAAAGGCATCATAACCTCATCCTCCGACATTAACATACATTGAGGGTACCTCTTGAAAGCAAAAAGACATATCTCATTGGACGAATCCCACATCTTAGAAACCTGCAACCTCTTCTACTAAACCTGCTTGTCGTCATATTCCTTATCCCTGTTGTCAAATACAACGACACCTTTTTCTCCAACACCCTTGTTGGCGAGCCCATGGTGGTGAAGCCCATGGACTCTCCCTCCCTGCAGGGCGAGTGTGAGTTTTAGAGCAAGCTCTCTTTGCATCTCGGCTTCATGAGCACGCACGATGGTGAGGTTCCTCCACACATTTTCTTTTTGCACTCCCTCTGATTCCCTATTTATATGGAGCATTGAACCAAGTTGGAGATGAGATCTTGAGGCTGAAGGCATCGTTGATGTAGAATTGTAACATGTTGCTTTTGGAGCCAGAGCCTTCGTCGAGTTTTGGGTTTGCTGGCTTGTGCGATTCTAGAGCTTCTTCTTTCTTTCATAGATCTAAGTTTTTTAAGATTTGAGATTGGTGAGAAAACATGGTTGAGTTTGGATCTATGACTCCAACGATGGTGGAGCTTTGGTGCGACGATTTACAAAACACCATTGTGCAACATATAAGAGCTTTTGTTTTTTTTTTTAGATTTTTATGTTGATTTGCAACAAAATTGATTTTTGTATTTTTGTGTTGAATTGCATTAGATCTGGGTTTTCTTATTCTCCTTAATCCTAGATTTATAATTTGTAACTCTAGATCTAATAAACAATGCATTTTATGTTTTGTATTTCTAGGCATTTTATGTTTTTGTTTGTGTTTATGCTTTTGTTGTTGGTGAAGAAAGGGGAAAGAGGGATGATGGTGGTGGGTTTGAGGGTGATGTGAGAGTGGGAGAAAACAATGATGTTGGGTGGGGACAAACACCAAAGAGAATGGAAATGGAGAGGAAAGAAAAAATAAAAATGAAACACCATCACAAAAAACTGTCTTCAATGATGACAGACAGTGGTGTCTACGGTAGTTGTTTAAAGAAAATAATGATGTAAATTGAAGAAGACAATATAATTAACTTAATGTGCTAATTTTTTGAAAATTTACTTGAATTTGATTTGTGACTTGAAAATAACAAATTAGTCCATAAAAAATCTGATGACAAATTGATCCTGTTGAGTTAACAAAATTCCATGTGACACTCTTTTCTTATGATAATCCCGTTCTCAGTGATCATGTCAATAAAGACATTAGACTTCATGGATAAAAATAATGACAACACTAATATGTTAGTATATTTGCACATTTAGAAACAAAAAGTTAATTTTTCATCTTTTAAATAGTTATATATATATATATATATATATATATATATATATATATCAGCAAATAACAACATTTTGAGGATTTGAATATTTATTCCTATAAAAATGTGAAGAAAGCGTCAGCAGAACGCGCTTCCCTTGGAGGTGAGGGTCTATTACCGTTAGAAGCGAGTTCTTCTAACACTCCTCGCCTCTGTTCACTTTCCTTCACTCCTCACTGTAAAACCTAGCCAGCCAAAACCAACAATCACTCCAAGTGCATGTAAAATCGCAGGTAAAGTGAAACCACGTTACTCTCACGCTTTTCTTTCTTTTAACACTCTTAATTATGCCCTATTCTCCCATTCACCCCCAAACCTCGTTCCCTCTCACACCCACAATTAAAAAATCAAATTTCACCTTCCAAAAATGCAGGTTACCTTCCATACCGCGAAACTCTTCTCCTCGTCCTCAACATTTCTGACCACGTTTTCCTTGTTTCTCGCAGGTTTAAGGTTTCTGTTTCTCCATGCGATGTGTCGTGTGTGTGTGTTCCATTTCTCGCTTTGACTTTCGTTCTCACTTCCTTTGACCGTTAATTTCGACCATTCTCGGTCACCTACAGGTATGGATTGTTAATTAAGTTTCCGCCGCTTAGATCTTCTCCATTTCTATGCCTTGTGTTTTTATAAGTTAATTACCTAAACATTGTTGAGAACCCTGTAGCTTAATCATTATTATTTTGTATTTTTTCATATCATTGAAATTTAATTGTGTTTTGCACTTGGGAGCTTGTAGCAGAAAGTTGCTGTTGGCTGATCATAAATGGCGCCCAATCCAAGAGTGGTAGCGGCCTTTGTGGCAATGTCGAATCTCGGGATTCATGAATCAAAAGTTAAACCAGTGTTGAAGAAACTGCTTAAATTGTATGATAAGAACTGGGCACTCATTGAAGAAGAGAGTTATAGGGCTCTGGCTGATGCTATATTTGAGGAGGAAGAAAATAAGGTGTATTTCGAATCCATTTGCTTATCCAGTATCCACATTCTGGTTTGTTTTATCCATTATTTAAAAGACTCTGATCAATTTCCTGGTATTGTTTAACAGGTGAATGAGCCAGACCAGAATAATATAAACAAGGTTGATGAACTAAACTAACATTTGTTATTCTATGTTGCTGAGTTTGTGTGCCTTTTTTTTACTCGCTCATTAGCCTATGACTGCTGAAATGTGTCCTGGCTTTTCAAACATTCAGGACGGAGTAGTGGATGATGTAGAAGCTCATACGCATGAGGAACCTGTGCGGCCTTTGAAGAGGTTGCGTTTGAGAGGCCAAGAGGGTCAATCTTTGTGCTCTCTGACTAGCAGTGGCCCCAGCTCAGCTGCATTTCCATTGAAAATACCTAAATTAGAAGACGGGACAGTGCCTGAGAGTAGTTCCAGACTGCAGCCTCAAAGCCTGGCTGCATTATCTGATGGAAATGCAAGGATTGGTGCTCATCATGTTCCCCCACAAGATGCTCTTGTCGACAAGGGAAAGAAACCTATATCACCTCAAGTTACTCCCAGAGGGAGAAGGTCCCTTGCAGAACCACTTAAAGAGTCAACAGTTGAAGGCCGAGCTGCTCTGTTGGCAAATAACAAAATGCCTCATCCATTTATTTTGATCAAGCCCAAGGATGAGCCTGTTGATGATATACCAGATTATGAGATTCCCCTTGCAGTGATTCCTCCTGGTATTCAACCCCCTATGCCTTGTTGAGAAGGTTCTCGCTTTCTGTCCATTTTTTGTTGTTGTTGTTGTGGCATCTTGGTGTTGACTTTTACTTTCATGGTCCACTTTTATTGAATCCAGTGATAAGTACTGTATTTTGTTGGTAATATAATGCTGCGGAGTAGGTGGGTTATTCTTAGGAAAACATAGGAAAAGTCTTTAATTCCAACATACCTCAAAAGAAGAAAAGAATTTAATGCGCAATTTTGGCTGAGCTGTGAAATAATTTTAGTTGAATAGAACCTGATTAATTTTCCCTCCCTGGAAGGCTGACATTTCACCAGAGCCTACCATATGCTTCCATTTTGCACACGCAACAAGTCTGTAATTGCATATAGTAATAACAGTACAACTTTTGCTTTCCCTGAAAATATATGGTCATCTCTGTTTGCTGTTGCTTCTTTATGTGGAAGATCCCTGGTTCCTGGAATCAGAGATTCAGAAATGGCCTTGTATTTTAGACTGAGCCAAAGAAATGTTACTTCTGTGCCATTTTATTGTTTTTGTTATTCTCTTCCTAACCCCGCATTAAACTCCGTTGATGAGTTCTATTTTGATTTATTTTAGACTCTCCAATGGGTGCAGCTGGAAAGCAAGATGTCCATGACACTGTGGTATCACAATGCAGAGATGAAGACGATAAACGTGAAGATGTTTTTCCTTCCCCAAATGAAGAAGCAACTTCTAATGTATATGTAGCTTTGTCATCTATGGGAGAGGTAAAAATTTCTCTGAGCTGAAGCTCAGTTCTTGGGAACTGGATTTTCATTTGCTTTCTCATGATCAAATTGTAAAAATGGAGGATAAATGTGATCAATCATATAGAACTATTCTGACCCTTATTTCTGTCCTGAAATTGTTGAGAGATATGTGTGACTTCATGTTAGAATTTGCTTCTGATTCAAATAATAACACACAGGAACAATCTGTAAAGATAACACAAACTGATGATGTTTCAAAGGAATCTGAGACCAATGACTCACCAATTGTCAGAGGAAATAAAGATTCAGTCATTGCAAATGGATCCATCAGTGTTAAGTCTTCTTCTGCCATGGCTGAACTTCAAGGTCCTAGTTCTGTACCCTGCCCGAGTGATCTGGATGATGCTGTACTAGCTCCCAAGAAGGTTGCAATGAATGGTTTCTTACAAAGTGATGGCAGAAAGGAGCTGGAGGATCCTATATCCCCAAATTCATGTACTTTAGTGGTTGTTCCCAAACATCACCTTACAACTGATGATGCAAGGGCAGTTCATGATGTTAATGACCTAACAAAGGGAGAAGAAAGAGAGAAAATTTCATGGGTGAATAACACCACTAATGATTTCCCACCACCCTTTCACTACATACCCCGAAACCTTGTGTTCCAAGATGCTTATGTTAATATTTCTCTATCTCGTATTGGGAATGAGGATTGTTGTTCAACTTGTATGGGCAATTGTGTATTGTCATCTAAACCATGTTCTTGTACAAATAAAACTGGGGGTGAATTTGCTTACACTGCAAAAGGCCTACTAAAGGAAGATTTCTTGGACGAGTGTATTGCCCTGAGCCGTGATCCTCAAAATTATTTCTATTGCAAAGCCTGTCCACTTGAAAGATCAAAGAATGATGATTGTTTAGAACCATGTAAAGGACACTTAAAGAGGAAGTTTATTAAAGAGTGCTGGAGCAAGTGTGGCTGTGGGAAACATTGTGGCAATCGGGTTGTCCAGCGTGGGATAACTTGCAAGTTGCAGGTGATTGTTTAAGTATTCTTTGCAACTACTAAAGAAATGTATTTTCTTTGATGTTGAAATAAATGGGGTGACAATATTACATTGTTTATGTTCTCAAATGCATTTTTTCCTTGATAGAAGTTTATTTAGATATGCTTTCCCTATAATCTACTGCCCAGGTGTTTTTGACTTCAGACGGAAAAGGGTGGGGTCTTCGTACCTTAGAAGATCTTCCAAAAGGCGCATTTGTATGTGAGTTTGTTGGGGAAATTTTGACCGTCAAAGAGTTGCACGAGAGGAACCTGAAATATCCCAAAAATGGGAAATATACATACCCAATTTTATTGGATGCAGATTGGGGTTCAGGAGTTGTGAAGGATAGAGAAGCTCTTTGCTTATATGCGGCATCATATGGAAATGCTGCTAGATTTATTAATCACAGGTATTGGAATTTCTCATGTTTCACCAGGTGTCTTGCGGTAATTTATAAAAGTTTTATTTGTAGAGACTTTTGTTCTTTTAATATTCTATGTTTAAAATAACTATTTTAGCTTTTATTAATGATTTCTTAATGCGAGGTTTGTTGAAATTAATATTAGTAATTTGTAGCTTTGTTTGATACAAACAGCTGTTTGCCTCTGGTGACCTGGTTTTTACAGTGATTGTAGGCTTGTTTTAGACTTTAGTTTGTTAAAATCAATTCTGCAGTGAATAGAATTGATTTTGTGATGCGGAGCAAAAAAAAAAAAGAATTGATTTTGTGATCAGTGAATTTTTTTAGAGTGTGTTTGGTTAAAGAAAATATTTAATGTTTTCATTTTTAATTTTCACTTTTATTATGAAAATGCCATATTGTTTTCATTTTGTTTATGTTTTTAAAAAATTGTATATAAAATAGTAAAAATAATAAAATCATTGGGTTCATTAGTACAGTTCTTTACAACTATTTTGTCATTCACATACTTTGCTTTTGTGTGTTTTATGATATGGTGGGAAAGAGTAGAAGATTGAAGAAGACAAAAAAAATTCATTTGTCTGGTTGAGATTCGAAATGAGGTTCGGCATAGAATAAACACATGCCTTATGTAAGAAGACAAAATATAAACATGAAATTATTCAATTAAAACAAGATATGTGAAAGGGGGGTTGGGTATTCTAGGGAAAAAGCCTTCAATTTTGATATATATTAAATAATTTTATTGTGGAAGAAATCAAGAGAATTATTGTTCAGTATAGACCATTTTCCTGATGATTTTACTTTTTGACAAGCAAGCTTCTAATTATCCTGAGAGAAAAGGAAAATGTAATTGTTATATGCTTATGTTATTGAATTGCGTAGAGAAAAAGTACTTAAAGATGAGGCAATTAAAGATAAAGCTAGGACGTAAGTGGTTCAATTTTGTTATGTATTAAAAAATTAATTGCTGCATTTGAGCAGACTGAGGTTCCTTCCGTCTGCTGTTTATGGGGTATGTTAACTATAAACATCCATGAAAGAGTGAGTATGCAGACACTGGACTCATTATCTGGCTCTGGCTATTTTAAATCAGAAGATTTTTTATATTTCTGCTTCATTTCGGCAGATGTTTGGATGCAAACTTGGTTGAGATCCCAGTTGAAGTTGAGGGCCCAACTCATCACTACTATCATGTGAGAAGTCAGCAAATCCACTAATTCCATTTCCACTTTTAATAACCTTTGTTGGCATTTGGTGAGACAGACTCTATAGAACACATTGCTTACTGATGTTGTTAATGTGTTCTAATGTGCAGTTTGCCTTCTTCACATCCAGAAAAGTAGCAGCACAGGAAGAGCTCACTTGGGTGCGTGAGTTTGGTTTGTGATATGTTTGGTGAATATATTGCATTGATTGTTGCAGTTTTTTAGTGGTTCATATTAATTGGTCTTTCTTATCAAGTTGGGTATAAATTGGCCCGAGGTTGAGATAATTTGAGTAAATCATGTTCAAAACATGGTTTTATTTGTTACTTGCTACTAATTTAGTAAAGCCACTATGTATACTGGGTAGTATGGTTGGCAGACCAGTTGTCACCAAACATCATAGGTTCTCATTTTTATGTATTTCACTTTCTTCAAATTTTGTAATTAGTGTGGAATTTATTTATTTATTTCTCTAGAAAAGCTTATGCGCATAGTGTTTCTGCAGGATTATGGCATCAACTTTGATGACCATGATGATCAGCCGATTGAGCTATTCCAGTGCAGATGTGGCAGTAAATTCTGTAGGAATATTAAGCGATCAAATAGTAAGTTCAATCTTCCATTAATGTGTAACTAAATAAATTTGTTTCATTTTCAACATAAAAAATATGACCTGTTATTTCTTTTTTGGATGATTCAACCCCTACACTGTGCCTTCTTTACTTTGTTTCATAATTTGTTTTGAATTGTGTGTTTCAGTTTTCACTCTCTAATAGTTATGAAATAAACTGCATCCCCTCCTGAGTTGGCCAGTGTTTCCATTTGATGGATGCTATTCTTTTTTCAGCACATCAATACCTGATCAGTGGTGTCGTTTAATATGTAAACATCACAAAAGTTTGTAAAAAATGAATTATTACAAACAGATCACCAGGAAGTTGTAATAGTCAATTGAAGGTGATCTTTGATTGTGATTATCATTATGCGTTATGGTACATAACCTACTCATCATTATGCATGATTGATAGTTTGAAAGGCTCTGGTCATACTGAAGTTGATATTTTACACTTAATTTTTCTTGCTTTGTTTTAGAAATTCTTTTGGTCTTGAGTTTGTGCCTAGAATATACTCATTTGGGGGTTATTTGATCATATGGCTGATTTGGCCATTTGGGGGTTGTTTGATCATATGGCTGATTTGGCCTAATGCCAAACTGCCCTAGCATTAAATGATACTCATTAAAAAATGAAGACTCATGATCATGTTTGTGCTTTGCTTGCTAGATGCTTCCTTCTTGCTATGTTCTATATTCTATCCCTGTTTGTCACAAACTCAGTCCTATGCTTATACTGAAGTGCTCAGAGTTACATTGGTGCTCTATTCTGTGCATCTTAATTACATTCCAATTTGCCTACTATACAAAAGTATCTATCTTGTGGGCTAGAAAGGGTGAGTTATATATTTCAGTAACTGTGGATTGATGAGTCTAGGGCCTCTAGGCATCATAGAATTGAGTTTGATTTTAGAAAGTATTGGTGGCACTTGACATTACAGGTAATTTATTGCAAGTGACAATGCATATATAATAACCATAATGTTGATTATGAGGTGGTTTTGCCGTATTTCCTTTTCTGGAAGAGTTTTGCATCAGGACCCTTACAATTATTGGCCTTGTTGAGTGATGGTGAGAATTCAGACGTTCAGAATACATTTGACCTTTTGACCAAGCTGAACAGTTGATGTTTCAGCTCGGTTCAGTGTTGTTGCAACACACTCATTAGTTAGTAAAGTGGCCTACTCCGTTTAAATGGCATGACTGTCACTGAGCTGAGTGCTCTCTGTATACAAAACATGACTGCAAATTTGACTTTTGACATATCCACTACATATTTTGTTAGCTTGTCTTGTATATGTGTGTGTGGATGCTTCCATGTCTGCTTTTATGTGCATGTGTGGAAAATAGATAGGAGGTTTACTGTGTGGTGTGATTGACCCTTACAAATTTCGGGACTAATTTGGAAGTTTGCTCATTCTTTCTTCATCCTTACCAAGTAGTGTATATGCTTCATTTATATTGTTTTTGACTTAAATTGTTGTTATGATGTTACTAATTCATTTACTCTTTCTATTGCAGGATCCATGAGATCGTCAAGTTCATGATGGCCATTCTCTGGTAAACAGATTTTGTGGTCTGATACATGCCATCGATCAGTAGTAACAAGTTTCAACCTTCTGAATTGGTCTCTTTTGTATTTTAGTTTTGATTATTTTGCTTGGAGGTTGGATACAAGTTACTATTGACAGCCTTCTAAAAACTACAAGGCAGTCATGGGACAGAATAAGAAAGAAAATAACCTCTAGGCGTTAATAACTCCGAATAGTTCTGTCAAATGCCAATGGATGATTCTGCCTCTGGGTTTTATGTTGTGCTGAATTTATTTTTTCTCTATTTTTTGGTTGAAAGATGAAAAAAATGGAAAAGTTCGATTTTGCTATTGCTATGTTTTGAGAGCAAAATAACCGGTGCCCATTTGGTAAACAAATGGACCAAAGTTGGCAAACATAATGCTGACAGTTCATTAAATTAAGGCTATTGCCTCTAGCAATCTTATTTTTGCTATTCACAGCTCTCATTTTATTTTTCAATTTTCATTTCCAATAGTCTATTTGTATATATTCTGGCAATAAATTTCCAGATTTTGGAAGTCTATTTTAATTATGGATTCTATTAGTTTAATGCTAAAATATATAATAAATAAACTTACAAAAGTTTAATTTCGAAATGTGTAAAAAATAAAGTTTTGAAAATTTAATTTTGAAAAATACAAATAGACTTTTGAAAATTTATTTCCAGAAGTTTCTGGAATATAGAAAGATTTCAGAAGTCTAATTCCAAAAGGGTAACAAACAAAATATGAAATTCTATAAATTATGATTACAATATTACAATTCTAGATAAAAAGAAATTTTTGTTGCTTCTCTCTTTTTTAAACTAGATTGCATCATGGGTTTTCACAGCCAAATTCAAGTTGAATCAAGAAGAATCACGAGGACAATTGATATATGAGAGGGAGTAAACACGAAAACGATTGCATCATACCTTTGAACTCTGCCACAATTAACATTTCATGATCGAATCCGCTTTTTGTATCAATTATCATCCACTGGTGATGGTTCACAATTGCTCCGTATTAGTGGCATTGAGGAGGATCCGTAGGGTCCCTTTGGCAAGAGTAATCCCAAGACTTTAGGCACAACACACAAGTATTCAATTGCTATTGTTGGAGAATTTTAGGGTTGAAATCGGCACAGTGGATGCCCAAGCAGTTAAAAGATGCCAACTACATATAAGATCCTCACGACCTTAAGTGAAGACCATTGTAGAGACAAAGCAGTTTTCTTATCCTCCTCTTGGTTCTCACCAATCTGCATATTTTCCTTAAAGAGATGCTAGAAAGAATAGACCTGTCATTTAGTATTTAAGATGAGTAGATGACAAAGACTAAATAATTTGGTTCTATGTAATCAAATTCGTTAATGAAATTTATTCATTGGTAGTTTACTTTTAATAGGCATATCTAACAAATAAAATTACATCACATCTTCTGTTTCATTTTTATGGCGGGTTTACACTACTAATTTTTCTTTCTCATGTTAGCAATGGGAACCAAAACTCAGCTTTTATACATGCAGGTACTAAAGCTTACAATTTTCTAATATAGGAATTAAAACTTAAAATGGAAACAACTATAGGAACGGGAACAGTTTAACATCTTTATAAATAAACATTACATCTTTCTTTATTTTGTTTATAAAATAAAATTTTATTCATAAATTATTCATTAATAAAAACATGGATATATTTATATTTTTTAAATTCATATAAAAATTATATCATGAATTTATTAATTATTGAAATAGATACGCTAATTTAATTCTCATTGTTTTCATTTTCCAGAAAACAGGAACTAAGATATTAAAATAAACATGCTTTTTTTGAGGTCATAAACAAACTTTTTTAAAACATGCAACATGGAAACTATTTTCAAAAACTAAAATTAATAAATATATTTTTTCTTTAACTTCCCTTATTTTTTGGTTAGAATTTTTGTATCACTTGTGCGTGTATAATTTTTGAAACATTGAAAGTGGCCCGGGGTAGTAATGGGCCTGTCTAAGAGCGAAGCCAGGCCCACGGCGATTAAACCCTAGTCTGAGTCGCATCGAGCATGTATATATACATCAGAAAGAACTCAACCTAGGGTTTGTGTAGTTCCACCGGGTAGCAACAATGTCGAAGCGAGGTTCGTTTTCACCACTCTATGCTTCAATTCACTGTAATTGTAAAGTCGATTATCAATCATGCGTTAATAATTAATTAACTAAGCTTTGATGATTCATCAGGTCGCGGAGGATCGGCGGGGAACAAGTTCCGCATGTCGCTGGGTCTGCCGGTGGCGGCGACAGTGAACTGCGCCGACAACACCGGCGCGAAGAACCTGTACATCATATCGGTGAAGGGGATCAAGGGTAGGCTGAACCGGTTGCCGTCAGCTTGCGTCGGAGACATGGTTATGGCCACCGTCAAGAAGGGAAAGCCCGATCTCCGTAAGAAGGTGCTGCCCGCCGTCATCGTCCGTCAGCGCAAGCCTTGGCGCCGAAAGGACGGTGTTTACATGTACTTCGAAGGTTTTTCACTCTTTTTCTTCTCTTTCCTTATTTTTGATTTCTTCTTTTATTGTATTTTTTGTGTGTTTTCTAATTGTTATTGACTCGGTGGATTTGTTCTGCCAGATAATGCTGGTGTTATCGTGAATCCCAAGGGTGAAATGAAAGGTATGGAATGCCTCTTGTTCGTGTTTTTGGTTTCTATTATTGCAATTAGAATTTGGTAGTTTAGTTTGTTTAGGTATTGTGTTTGAAGTGTTTTAGTTAGGCTCTGTTTGGATAAACTTTTAGATAAGCACTTGCATAATAAGAAAATAAGAAGGTAAATGCATTTGCGTTTTTCATAAGCTGAAATGTACTTTAAACTTGAGAAGATAGATGAAAATATAAGAATCTCAATTTCTTTGCTACCTTTTTAACTTACAGAGTAGTTGATTCAAACATGCCTTACTATTGGACTTTGTGTGAAATCATAGTGTGATCTTACTTTGTTGGTCTTGTTTCTTGTGTTAAATGTGATGTGTAGTGTTTGATTGGGTGTGACTTCAAATTGTAGGTTCTGCTATCACTGGTCCAATTGGGAAGGAGTGTGCTGATCTGTGGCCCAGGATTGCAAGTGCGGCCAATGCTATTGTTTAAGCTGGGATTTTAGTTTTTGTAATGTTTCTGCTTCCTGAAGTTGTTTCAGATATTGTTTTAGGTTGAATTGCAGACGATATTGGCATTTGGCACATATAGTTTGTCTTTGATTGACTTCTCAGGAGAAGTGTTTTGATGAGATTAATTGATAGTTATAAGAGGTGTTTTCTTGGTTATTCTTGTGATTTAATCCGCTTTACTTATTGTGAGTGCACGGGTTATTTTGGCATTTTGAATGATGTTGATGGGGTTCCCTTGTTTTGCTTTGCAAAATTATGTAACGGGGTTGAATGGGGTGGCATAGGGTTCATTGTTCTTAGCAAAAAGTTTTAACATAATTTGAACCTACCGAATCCTTGGGTTGGTGTTATTTAGCAACCAGAGAATGCCAAATTTGTCATGGTTTGTCTGTGGATGATTTGCTTGCTAGTATGGTCGGTGTTTTGCTGACAAAATAGGTGTGATCACTTTGAATATATGTATTTTTTTTTTGGCTAATTGATATCCTGTTCTATTCAATATAATTTTTAGCTTAGGCTTATTCAATTCAGATGAACAGGAAGTACCAACAAGAAGTACTAACAACACATTCGAACACATTTTTTTGAACACACTTGTCTTTGAAAACAATAAAATAATGGTGAAATTCATTAAAATTATACCTTCACCCAATTTTATATTTAAATAAATTTTAGAGCGAGCGTTACTAAGTTCTTAACATTGTTCCTCAAATGCATCCCCTACCTTAGTCACAAAGTAAAAGGAAAAAAGAGCGCGGGATTATGATCGACTGTTGTCGTTGAAGAAAAGTGCCTTTCCTTGGGTTTCTGAACAAATTTCGTGCAAAAGAAAATCTTGTTAGACTACTTGCCGAACATACTCAAAGTGAATAGGAACAACTTACAAGTTTCAATGGTAAAAATTGTTGACATGGTATAAGTGTAGAAAGAAATTGATGTGATAGCTCCATGGCTCGGGCTTTAAGTAGGGGTTTGCAACAATGTTAATATTGTGTTATGTATCTGCAGTTCTGCACATTGTTAGCTTCTGAATTAGAGCTGTTGTTGGAAGTGATAGTTGTTTATTTATGAAGGGTAATGAGAGTTCGTGATGTTATTGTTTTTGTTACTATTGGTACTGTTAAAATGAGTTTTTCTATAATTTAAAATGAGTTGATGCATATGTTAAAATCTTTTTAAAAAGTTATATGTGAGTTTTTATTAATTAGTTTATTTAGTTATGTTCATTTATGTTTTTTCTCCTAAAAATATTTTAGGATAAATTTATTCAAAAAGTAATTATTATTATTGTTTTTTTTCTTTTTTTTTTTTTAGAGAAGTTGAATATATCATAAACTGATATAAAAAGAGAGGCCTTTCTTGTAAAAAACCATAAACTTACGTCATAGGTATATGAATATGATAACTAAAAAACTTTCGAGGAGTGACTTTTGAGTTTTGACGGTGAAATTGAGAAAGAAAACAATATACTAGAGAAATTCATCAACATACTTTATCTTATTTATAATTTCACTTTGTTACGATACATTCGTGTTTTTTTTTTAATAATTTCTATAATTTTTTTGATCGTATCTTTCAATTTTATGTGCGCTTTACTGTTTACCATAAGATATATCCCCCTACTTGGTTTTAGTCTTTATTAGTGAGAATTTATTGCAATTTAGTTTTACACTTTTGTTTTTGTGCATAAGAGGGCCTTAGCCCATTCGAGAAAACTTAATTATTAAAAACCACTAGCAAAAGAATTGTTAGCTACTTCAGCTAAAACTGAATGCTAAATAAAGCTAGGGTTTACATAAAAAATCCTACCCTCCCCTTCAATTGAAAGCCCAAACTTAGAGAGCACGTCAGCTACCTGGTTTGGCTCGCGGTAAACATGGTTCCAAGAGTATAAGCCTCTTCTGACAATGAAAGTCTTGATCAAAACCACTAATTGGAAACAGTTATGAGAACTATAGCACCCTTTCTCTCAAAGCCATAATGATCTCTAATCACCCCACCACATGCAGCCATACCCTCTGCTGATACTGCACCATCACAATTCAACTTATAAATACCCTCAGGGGAAGGCTCCCATTGTATGGATCCACTTATGATAGTCATCAAATTATAATATTTTACTTATCACTTTATTTTATTTTTGTCGGTGGAAAACTAGTATCACTTTATTATTTCTTCGGGTTATTGCCATTTTTATGGTTCTCCCGGAGCAATTTTTATACTCTAAATGTCAGACTGACACACGTACGATGTTTCTCTACTTCTCTACCTTAATATTCCATACAAATTAAAGAGGTTCTAGTTCTAAATGCTGAAAGTAGGCTTTAATTTGAGTACAAATTTGGATGTAGGGTTCTACCTTTTTTTTTTTTGGGTGAAAATATGCAAATTTTACTTCTACCTTTAATATGTATGTAAGCATGACATGATCTGTCCCTCAAATCAAACTATGAATTCATTGGGACTTAATTTATCTTTTATCTTTTGGTAATCAAAAGATTATGAGAGGGAAGGTTACCGACATGACTTCTATGCCACAAGCTTCAAATTTTAAGTGATATATTCACAAAGGATAAGTAGCAGAAATTGAACTCAAATGGCAAATGGACAAGACCTTTTTGTTTTGAGGTAGTTCAATCCTACCCTTATTGGTGGACTTTATTTCATTTACATCATTATATAAAACGAAGAAAAAGCTAGTGATTTCTGATCTGGTTTTTTTATACTTTTAGATATGTCGTGTCTAAGGACCACAAAGCATCCAAGGGAATTTGCCAAACCATTGAGCAAAACACGGTAAATCACAAATGATGCACACTAGTAGGTAGCTACTCGTATAGAAGACTCTTCAAAAAGTGCTTGAGCACCCCATTTACACCAATAAAGGACATTTTTTCAATCCACTCCAATCTGGGACCATTATTGATCTTTGAAAAGGCAACAAACTAAAGTATGATCACTTGATGCATTTTTTTGTTTTGTGTCAAAGATTACTGGTGTCCTTCAATCTATTGAGTCAAAGACTAATTCCGCTTGTGATGTGCGACTATTGCTGATCCAAAGAAATTTTGCACATTGTGGAAACGTAACAAGACCTTACACCAATGCACCAAACACTTGATGCATTTGTTCATGATAATAATGCTTTTCATTCCCAACAAATCAAAAATTGACATCCTATACTTGGTTCCCTCCTTGTGCGGTGTACAATTGATGATAAGCTTCATCCAGTCCAATTCCTCATAATGCATTATTTTCTTATAGTAACACATATTCTCACATCTCACTTGACCTTAAGTGTCAAGCTAGCTAGCTAGCACAACAGAATGAAAACACCATATAGTTTTATATATAGCAAATCCCTAGCTCAGTTCTTGAAGCTTCTATTCATAGCAAAAATGAGAGTTAGCCCTTTAGTGACACTTGGTAATGTTCCAAGAAAGAGGTTACTTAGCTATGGCCCTTCTTCATCAAGCGTTCTGAGACAGCTAGTTTGCAAGTTGAAGCGTGGCTGGAAGCAAACCAAGGGATGGCGCAAGAGAGGTCCACAATACAGCTATGATTTTTGCAGTTATTGTCTTAACTTCAGTGATGGTCATTCAAACGACCATATTCATATCCCTCCTTATCTTGCATGAAGATATATCTTTTCTTTGTAACTTTCTCCTTTGGCCATAGAACGGTAAAATGTGTTTTAAAGTTTTTGGTCAAAATTAGTTCCAGTCTTTATATTTTAAAAAGTGGTGATTTTAATCATTATATTTTTAAAAATATAGTGAATTTCGCTCCTGATCAAGTTAAAATGAAATATTATGTTTGAATCAGTGCTAAAATCACGTTGAATTGAGAAATTGAGTTCTTTATAATGTAAAAATTGAAAGCAACTATATTGTAATTTTTATCTGAATGCTCATTAATATTGGATTCAATTGCTTTCTAAACACACACTTATGAATGAAATCCATCACATTTTAAAAATATTATCAAAATAATTATTTAAAAAATAAAGATTAAAACCATTTTTTACGCTAATTAAATCTTGAGTAGCGTAAATTACATTTTACCCTGTTCTGAATTATGAATAATCTCTACAGTTCATTGTCATTCTATAGTCAAATGATAAAATATTTTGCAAATTGCATAATTGTAAGCTTGCTTCACCCACTTGTCACTCGATCTTTTCTTATCAAGAACGTTGGTTCAGAAGTTAAGATTTGGAATAAGGCACATGTCACATGATTTTTAATCTTGTTGAGTTTTTAAAATTTTTTTTTTTATAAACAATCTTGTTCAGTTTCTGCCATTGTGATTATAGAACTGTTTTCAGTGTGTTAGTCATCATTTACATCCTCTTCTTCTTTTTGGGACCTGTCCTCAATTTATTTTACAGTGGTATGTCTCTCACTCCAAGTGAGCACTTGGATGAGTTGCCTCTTGATTATCCACTTAACTACTTTTTCATATATAGCCTTTTTATTTTATGCAGTTCATTTTTTGTTTTTCATATCTACTTTTTAGGCAGGATCTGGAAACTTAATGCTAAGAAGATAGAGTAAAGACTGAATAGCCAAGATAAGTACCTTGTTCGTTTTTCCACAAAATAAAGGTAAAAAAAGTTGGCAAAACGGCTCCCCATAGCTGGAACACACATTATTTAGCTTAATTTGCTTCCTTTATGCCCCCCACCTATACACATCTTATCAACCAGAATCACGCAGGATTCGGATGAGGAATCTCCTCGATGCATGCATGGCAAAAATAATACTATGCGAGTAATATTAAAATGAATTAAGAAATTTAATTAATTTAATAATAATATTAAATTTATTAATAATTTGTATTATTGCCTTAAAATTATCCATCAAATCATTAGGATTCTATTTTTTAAGAAATTGTTAGATAATTTTAGAGTTTAGACTATCACTTGATTTTTCATTTCAACTTTTAATCAATCTTTACATGATACATAATTAATTAAGTATTATTAATTTTTTTCTTGTAAACTAAAATAATGTCATATAAAAATTAGTTGATATCACAAATGAGTGGTGTTCAAAACTACTTTAATAATTTCTTTAATTTTTGAACTTTTTATTAGGATAGAGTAGTAATTTACTTGTAAGTAATAGTTTTTTTTTATTAATTTTTTTTATCCATGAGATAAGTCATTTTCGTAAATATGGATTTTTTTTTGGTAAACTCGTAACTATGATTTTGTTTTTCTTATTTATTTTGTATCAGTTGAAAATAGGTATAGATTTTTAAGCGGTATATAAACCATAAAAAAAATAGTTACATAAATGCGAACTCCTATTAAAAATTTAGGACTTATCTCATCTAAGTTTTATTTTTAAAATACACTATTTGGTAGTTTTAAAAGCAAACTATCCCATTTTAGTTATAAAAAAAAAACTCACGATCTCTTTATATTTAATTAACTAATGTATCTATTTAAGTTTTTGCCCTTATAAAAATAACAATTCTAAAATTTAATTTATTAAATATATTATTTATTAACTAAAAAATACCTATACACTGATAATATAAAATAATTTTACATGTTATTAAATCATAAATCACATGTATACTAAATATGTTAATTTTTATAATAACTATTTAAAAGTCATATAAATACTGATTGTGATTAAACAATAATATAAATTTAATTTATACTGTTAATATAAGATCACTAAACTTAAAAAAATATTAAATAGTTAAAATTATTTTTGTAAAAAAAATGATGTAGTAAATAATTTAAAAGAGTCTTACCTAGAAAGAATCAATGCAAACTTTCCGAGCATTCCTGTAATACAAGACCGGAATGTGTTTTTTTCATCCTTATGCATAATTACATATTCAACTTGCTTTTACTTTTAAACTTTTTCTAATATCGAAGCCTTTCTCTGCGATGAAGTAATACTAATACATATAACTGTTTAAGATGCTCTGGAGGAAAAAATGAAACATTTTGAAAATAGCTTAATGAAGTACCATGAGATGTCTATATCAATGATAAAATTTCACATCTTCCCTAAAAATCTAAAATAAGGAGCCCGTGATGTGTGGCAATGATGACGTACCTATATTCTTATTAGTAAACATTAGCCGAAAGAAGTTTTTCTTCCAACCTGGAATATTGATGAATAGACAGATCAAGAATTTAAATCTGTACTAATAAGTGAGGTGCAATAAGGTATGATTAAAGTCATTAAATATGTTCTTTTTATCTTATAACTAAATAAAGTGCAATAATAGGGTTAGCCCAATTTGAAGGTTAAGTATGTATATTACATGCATGACTTGTTATAATGTATAGATATTTTGCCAACGAAAATTTACTATTTGCCCTAGGATATAAAAAATAAAATTCACATAAAAGTAAAGCACATCTAACATACAAGAAATATTGATATTCATCTTCAAACATGATCTAGAGCTTTCAAACGCACAAACGGTCTAAGACAAGTATACTGAAGAGGACACGGCTCTTAGAAAATTCCTTATCTCAAACTAAGGATTGACATACTAAACCAATATGATTAGTTACATATTCTCACACAACCAATAAAGTGGAATGAAATAATAAGGATCACATGCATGTCATTAATTAATGCAGTGCTATTGAAGTTAATGCGTTGTAATTGTAGCTCATTAAAACTAACCAAATAATACGTACCCACAAGTGGGGGACAACCTAAGTTGTCAATTTTCCAACTGTAAGCAGTAGTAGTACTTTTGATCCCCAAACGTTGAATTACAAAGCCACCAGTATAGCAGTAGTAATTTACTAGAGTATAATGCTATCCACATTAGTTTTTCGGATTTTCATACATTTTGTATATTACATTTACCTCTAATTAAAATTATATGCATAGCACAATTTGATTATATCACCTTTTTGTATGATTTCCCATGCAACAATTTAATGGATACGATATTAGTCACATCCTTAAAGAGGCATGTAATTAGACGTTTTACCCCTAAGAATAAAAAATAGGTAATAGAAAAATTATAATTTTTTTTATCAATAATTATAATTATTTTATTATTGAAAAATATTTGAATTCACTATATCTTTCTTCTTTCTTTCTCCTTTCAAACCATTAAGTTAGTCTTATAACTACAAAGTTTATAAAAACTTATGTTTCAACCAGCTAGAGATTTCAATGTATTATACTTAAAGTCTTGAATATTTTCATACAAGTTTTGTGTATTAACGTGTTGGACAAGAATATCACCTAGCTAAATTGGGAAACATAGGAAAAATAGTATGATTTTCGTTATAGGAAAGAGGAAGGTCATCACGGTATGTCCCACACTCCATTTCACGCCTATATGTAATTTCTTCACCCATTACTCCTTTTCACACAACTCTTCCATCCCTCTCCCTCTTCATCTCTCTTTTGTGCAAATGGCCAAATGTTTGGCACTCTCACTAATCATAGGAGGCCTCTTCATTGGCTTGGTGAGTCCACAATGGAACATATTGAACCCAGAATGGGGAAAAAGTGTTGAAGTAGTGAATCGTCCGGAATGGAACATATTGAATCAAAGATTGAGAAAAGGGGTTGTTGGAGACAACTTGAAGAACTACTGCGAGAGTTGGAGGATAAATGTTGAACTAAACAACATTAGAGGGTTCAGTGTTGTGCCTCAAGAATGTGTGGACCATGTGAAGAAGTACATGACTTCATCTCAATACAAGGCTGATTCTGTGAGGGCAGTGGAAGAGATTAGGCTCTACATGAGTGGATTCTGCACTTTGAAAGATGATGGCAAAGATTCCTGGATTTTTGATATTGATGAGACCCTTTTGTCCACAATTCCTTATTATAAGAAGAATGGTTTTGGGTAAGTGCCTAATGTTTTTTTTATTATTATATATATAGTGCACACACATGTGACTAGTTTTTTGTTTTATGTTACTCTATAATCTAGAATCATGGGAGCCGTTCAGACATTAACTAGTTTTTAGTAACCATGATGACTATGACTAGGTGTCCACAATGCACTAAGGAGATATTGGATTAATCTCACGAAAAAGTTCTTACTATTGTTGTTTACTATTCCGAACAATAATGTTTACTAATTAATTTTAGTTTGATTGATAAGGATCAAATTCATATTTTAGAAGGATCTGAATTTAAATCTTATTATCAATATAAAATTTTTATCAGTAAACAATCTATAAATATCTCTGTAAAAACTCAATAAATTTTGAGATATATCCTGATATTAATGAGACTCTCAAGACTAACTCTTCTAAACTTTATTCAATTAAGTTTAGGCTATTTTTATCAGATGCGTTACTTAGGATATCTTGTCATGTTGATTGTTGAATGTTGAGTAAATTTAGTTGGTGCTATTTTTGTCCAAGTGGTGCAAAACTGGTTCATGCCATTAATGGTTAAGATCTAACTGAATCAATTCAATTTTGTGGATTCCATTTGTTTATTTTGTGCTGTCTTTTAGCTAGGAAGTGCAATCTGTGATGCGTCATTTAGTGACGTGTGTAAGTCATTCTAACCTTCTTTTATTTCCACTGACGAAGGTTCGTTCTCAAAGTTGTTTCAAGAATTTTAGCCAAAATCCCGTCTCTGTGAAGATTATTATTCAAAGAATGAAAAAAGTTGTGAATTAGGTGACTAGCTAATCTGATGTAACCGGGACAATCAACCAACTTACATTTGACTCGTCAAGAACAATTATCTTAATCACAACATTGTAATTATGTGCATCACTTATGATTGTGTCTTCTTCCACCCAAAATACAAAAAATAGTGTTTTAAAAGATTATCTTGATTTTTTTTTATTGGGGATGGGGGATGTATATTGAATTTGTTCCTTGTTAGTCTTGGGATATTTAATTTTGAAATACCCGGATATTAATTTTATAGTCTTATATTAATATTAAAATACTCCATTGGAATACAAACTCTAGGGGAGAAAAGCTGAACGTAACATCTTTAGAAGAATGGATGAAGAAAAGCAAGGCACCGGCTCTTGATCACACACTCGAGCTCTTCCATGAAATCAAGAACAAAGGGTTCAAAATCTTTCTGATTTCTTCAAGAAAGGAAAACCTAAGATCTCCCACTGTAGACAACCTTGTGAGTGTTGGATACCATGGATGGACTAGGCTTACATTGAGGTAATTAATTTATTGTATTTTTTTCTCCTTTTATCAGCAATTGAGAATGAGTTATGGGGCCAAATTTCATACAATCAGAAATTTAACACATTTATACGGCAAACTAATTAACTGTTGGATAAAGATAAGACGATTCGTAGTTTATTGAATTTAATAATTGTATATTATTAGTGTAAAATTGTTTTACCCCCTTGTATAAATCAGACTTAAAATATGCATCTAATTATTTAAACAATCTCATTTTTATACAATGAGATTTACTAGTTCTTGAATGTAGACTGCGATTATTGTGTTCACTCAATAATTATTTATTAAGTTAATCTTCTAACTCTAAGAATGAGAAATTATTAAGTGGTTTGAATGGTTTCCATTGATTTTTACATAATATATAATTGAGAGTTATTATTCTTTTTTACAAATTAAATTTTTTGAGTACATGTGATATAATTTATAAAGATTGATCACGGTCTATAAACGGGTAGCGGTCTAAAGTATAAACTACTAAATAAAATTTCCTTAACAATGCTTAATAAATTACCTTCATCATGTCGGCAGGGGTTTTGATGATGAATTGGTGGAAGTGAAAAAATACCATTCCAAGGTGAGGCAACAATTGGTTGATGAAGGTTACCGCATATGGGGTATTGTGGGAGATCAATGGAGCACTTTTGATGGTCTTCCAATGGCCAAGAGAACATTCAAACTACCCAACTCCATTTACTATAAAGCATAAATTAATTTCTCACTGTTTACCTATTATATGAACATACTTTTAACTTTATTGGCATTAGCATAAGCATGAGGCCATAATACCCATAAGCTATTGTCCCTTCATCATGTCAAAGGTTTATGAATTATGGAACTTTTGTTATTCTATTACTTACTTACCCCATTGCACAAAATCAAAATGGGCTTTTATGTTGGAAAAGGAAAAGGCTATTTAAAAGGGTCATGACCCAGTTGGCAGCTTTATTTCTTTGCTACCACAAAGTAACAACTCGTAGTATCTATTTTCTTCAGTCGGAATAGATGCCCTGTAGAATATATAAAAGCATCTTTCAAGTGTCACATGGTTGCTGACATGTTCTTCAATAACCTATTTGATATTGTAAAAGAATAATTAAAAATTTAATTGGATTGTAAAACGATTAACATTGGCAATTAACGATACTACTAAAATGTGGAAACGATGAGGACACCATGGCCCAAATGTTTCTCACCATATCAAATTGCTAATTGTCCTTGTCTTGTTTTCTAGGCTAGCTAAACAAAGTGCACTCTCTCATTGTCAAAGCATTATTTATAAGAAAACAAAAATGCCCAACGGAAGGTGGGGGAGGGTCTTAATGATGACAACATAAAACAGAATAGTTATTATATTAGTTTGATTTCAATCCTTTTTTTTTTTTCAGGTTAAACTGTTGACTTGTTTTTAAAATTTCTCATTTTAAGTTTTAGTCTATTATATATATATATAAAAGTTACAAAAAATTTTAGTCCTTCCATATAAATAAAAGTTAGTTTTAGTCTCTATTACTAACATAGGATAAAATTTTCTAACTGTTTAGGGACAATTATAGGTACCAACCGGATAATTTACTCTTTTTATTATATTATTAATTACTCGTATCAGTTTTTTTCCTTTTCCTTTATTTTTTTCGATTTCTCTCTTTCTTTTCCCATTCACCTAACAAATGAGATACATTTAACATTTTTCAATGTGTTGTTGCCATAAAAAATTAGTAGTTTTTTTATTCGTAAAAATTGAAAAAAGTTATTATAAAATTTATAATAACTCACTTAATCTGCTTAACCAATTAAATTAAATTCTTGGTAGAAAAAAGTTTAATAGTTTGCAGATGTGTTATATATTTTCAGTAATTAACACTTTGATCAAGTAAAAGTGGCCATAGGAAGAAAATACTAACAGAAAAATTGATGGGTTCCACTCTGGATTTCTTTGACCTCTGATTAACATTTTTCAATCACATAAAATCACGCAGTTAAAAAATAAAAGACAGCTAATCGGAGCCTCCCACTTGCATGCATTTTGTGCTAGAAAATTACTATATATATCAATTTAAAAGAAAAAAACATATTTTATTACTTTTTTAGAAAATACACTTAAAAAATAGTAACTAAGATTTTAATGTTTTTAAAATATCTTACGTATATTTTATTATAATTTTAATATCAACTTTTTAATTAATGAATGGAGTACATCTTTAAAATATACTTATCTTTAATCTTTAATAATTCCTTATTTTAGAGTTTTTTTTTTTTTTAATTTCAATCTTTCCAAAGAGGTATTTCCAAATTCCAAGCATGGTAATTTGGGTCTGGTTTTGCCTTTTGAGGAAAATGAAAGAACATTTTTCCTAATCATCGGTGCAGAGCAAACCTCACTCACGTGTACAGCGTTAGATATTTTTCTGTTCGCACTGACTCTAATCACCACTATACCACACCACCACCTCAAATATGACGGATTCTACCGTACATGCTTAAAACATTTTTCGTATGATGTGAAACAATCTGAACCGTTGGATATATTATTTTTATATCAAAAGGTTAATATTTTTTTTCTTTTTTCTGTTTTTCTTTCTTTCCCACTTTATCCTTTTGTCTTCGTCTCCTCCATCCACCATCAAGAACAAAACTCCGTCGTCACCACCAAGGGCCAACGGCGGTTCGTCTCCTCCATCCACCATCAGGAACCAAACTCCGTCGTCACCACCAAGAGCCAACGGCGGTGACCCCAAGCCAAAACATAAAACAAATTAAAAATCATCATACCAAATCAATTTTGTTTTTAAAGAAAAAAGCCAAACGCGACCCTCTGTCCCTTCCACTTAGTGCTTACATTCCTTCCTCTTCGTGCTCTGCCTCTCTGACGAGCCCACAAGGTTGCAACCTGCTAACCGGAGCTCCTCAAGATTTTTGAGATCATTGGGAATGGGACTGGGGTCGAAGGTGTTGTAAGCGAGGCGAAGCGTTTTAAGGATTGAGATTTCGATAAGGGAAGAGGGGATGGTTTTGGTGAGGAGGTTGCTGAAGAGGGAGAGAGGTTGGAGTCGCCGAAGCTGACCGAAGCTTGTCGAAATCTCGTCGGAGAAGTTGTTGGGGGAGAGGTCGAGAGTTGCGAGGGAGTCAGGGAGGGTGGTGAGAATGGCGCCTGAGAGGAGGTTCTGAGAGAGGTCAAAGCGACGGAGGGCGACGCTGGGGGCGAACTTGGCGACAAGTAGGGTGACATTGAGGTCATTGTTGGAGAGAAGGAGGGAAGGCGACATAGGACGTTGAAAGTGAAGGAAGGAAGAAACACAGAAACTAAGGACAAATTTGTAAATAATAATAAAAATTAAAATAAAATAAAAATTTAAGATTTGAATATAAAAATAATATCTCCAACAATCCATATTATTTTCGCATCATAAGAAAAATATTTTAGACATGCACGATGAAATCCGTCTTCAAACAAAGTCGTAAGTTAGAAATATTATTACATTGGGGAATGTACATGGTATTACGATTTACGACTACTACAACAACACCACCACCAATCCAATCGCCGAGAGTGGGCTTCACGCGCCTCATTGGCGCGTAGGGTTGCCAGCGGCTATTCCTCCAACCAAAAGGAACCAAAGCCAAAGCGCATTCGTTCGTCACCGTTCACTCTCGCGAGCACACAACCTTCTTTGCCTTGCCGGTGACGGAATTATAAGCACCCGTCCTAGTCTGCATCGAATTCTTGAGCTTCACGTGAAACCCTTTTCGGGTAAGATTTTTTACGCGACCGATTTCGTGAAATTTCGGTCGTATTCTGTCTTGTCTGTTATTTGCGAAAACACCCTTTGCTTCAATTTCCCCTTTTTTTGTTGATTTTTGGCTCACTTCTATTCCTTTTCTTCGTGTTTTTGGTTTCACCCTTTAGCGTTGGTAGGAATTCCGTTCCTAATTTACCCAATTTTTTTTTATGTCAATCCAATGGGTTGTTCGTTTGCATGCATGTTGTTATGCACATCGTCTGAAGATTTGTTTGTGTAGTATGAATTGCTTTCTAAGGGATTTTTCCTTGCGTGTTGTGCCTGTTGTTGGGAGCCTGGTAGTGGTGGCTTAGATGCTGGGTGTATGTGTTGTTTTCTGAGTCTTGACTAACCCTTTGAAGTTTGAACTGTGTGAAGATAGTAGGGAAGAAACTGAAAATTGGTATAGAGTTTTATACTGAGAGCACTTCGTGTTACTTATTGGTTGTCTATCATGAATAATATATATTTGCAGCTTTTGTTTTTCTGCTTAAGCTCGTCATTCTTGATGTGTTTGGTTCGTAAACTAAACTGTACTGAGCAATATCGATGGCAAAATTTATTATGAACAGAGATGTTCTTACTTATATGAACATTTCAATGGGATGTGTAATTTTCAGACTTCGGTTCGTATTGCATGATGACTGTAATGGTTTTTTTTTTTTCTTTTTTTTTTTTCTTTTGGCTGGTGTTGTATCATACTTAATGAATCATTAAGCATGCTCCCAAAATTTTCACTTGCCCCCCTTCTTTTTCATTTCATGTTGTGATACTTAGAAGCAAGGTGTTTATTTTTTTCCTTGTTGATTGCTGTATCATTTCAAAGATGTCTGGTTTTATTGTATCATGTATCAAAGTTTTGCAGCTTATTGTGCCAAATAGAAGTGTACCAATGCATGATTTGGAGTCATAATTTAAACAGTTGAATCTCCAATAGAAGTGTACCTCCTTTACTTTATATATTATTCTTACACATTGACTATCACTGTTTTAAGCAAGTTAGCCATACCTCCCTATTTTTATATCTGAACCATACACATAGTACAAAGCAAGGGAGGTGCAAATGAGGTAGGTTTTATTTTCCAATCAAGAACGGTGTAAGTGTAATCAGCACTAACTTCCAGAAAGTTATTTTTCATATTGCAAACCCAATGCATTGAATATTATCTTATACTCAACTTTTAGGTTTATGATTAACAGCTATGATGATTTAAGGTTTTTAAATTGTTCATATGTTCCTTTTATCAAGTTTAGATTTGTGTTTAAGATTACCCATTCTGTTTATAGTCTTACATTCATGACGAGGCTTTATAATCTAAAGAAACAATGTTCTCACAAGCAAGTTGCTTTCTTTTTGGTTAACTTTTGATGCTAAAGTATCTTTTTTTTCTTTCATAATTGTGAAGATTGATGACAACTTGTCTGGTTTGGGCATCAAGAACAAAAAACAAGCTTTGTAGAATTTTACTGGTGAGCATTGCCATCCAAGGGAAAATGAAAAGTCTAAAGCTTTTATTAGTTTGACTAGAAAACTGACACTTTTATCTTTTCAATTAACAATTTAGGATAATTATGGAAGCACGTTCTGCTTTCTCTATTGAAAGATCAAATGCTAAGCAACTCAATAACATGGGGATATCTGAAGCATTTCCTTCATCGTTGCCTGTCCTTCCATCGCCTCTAGAAGAGACATACCCTAAATTATCTGATTCTCAACCAGCTTTGATGGAAAAAGAGCTTAAAACAAAACCTTATACACATTCAAGTCATTTTACTTCCAGCGGAGCAGTTGGGCATATGTTTTCATCTTCTCCTGGATATTCAACTGATCTTCATCACTCATCCTTTTCATCTCATGAAAAACAACCGAGAAATACTCATTTTATTTCACAGTCATTAAGTAACATGGCTTCATTGCCATTATCTTATTCTTCAAATAGTGAACCAATACCTTCTACAACATCAACCCCTTATTCCAATGGAAACAGTGTTTCCTGGCATACAGATTCCCTGCCTAGCTTTCTCGATTTCCCTGCCAATACCTCCATTGATAATAGTCAAGTAGAAAGCAGTGCCTGCAATATCATGGCAACTGAAGAGTATTCTAAGCGAAATGATTGGCAGGAGTGGGCTGACCAATTAATCAGTGATGATGATCCTTTGACTTCTAATTGGAATGATCTTCTTGCTGACAACATTCAAGATCTTGAACCAAAGGTTAAGTTTTTAATTTCTCAAACCAATATGAGCTTGCAGAGTATACTTATTAGCAAATTATTCAAGGAATGTGTTAGAAACTCATTTGTTTCTTAAGGCTGTGTACCAGGTCACAAAATCATCTTCCCAACTTCCAATAGGACACCAATCCCATAGCCATCAACAACTTCCTGCTTCATCTGGAGAAAATCGTGTAGGTGTTGCCCCAACTTCCTCAGCAAACTCTGCACCTGCCAAGCCACGGATGCGCTGGACACCTGAGCTTCATGAAGCATTTGTGGAGGCTGTCAACCAACTTGGTGGGAGTGAAAGTATGTCTTTCTCTCTTTTCAAATCAAGGCCTTAGTTTCTTAAACTTCTGCCTCCTTATTTTCCCCATTATCTTTTTACAGGAGCTACCCCTAAAGGTGTGCTGAAGCTCATGAAAGTTGAAGGATTAACTATATACCATGTTAAAAGCCACCTACAGGTATAAACAATTTGTTTTGTCTTCATAGGTTTGTTTCCTTGCGTGCTTTTGTTGAAATGTATTGCTCCATGAAATGCAGAAATACAGAACAGCTAGATATAGACCTGAGTCATCTGAAGGTACTCAAGTAACATATGCATTGTATTATATATTCCTTATGTATACTGTATAGGTAATGTTTTGCGCGTTAGTTAGGATGAGGAGATCATTGGCTATTGAATAAATTTTTGATGTATGCCAAGTTGATAATTCTTATCAAATTTCATATTTATTGGATACTAGTTTGCTGTATATATAAAAAAATGGAATTTACATAAAATATGCTTTTCAAACAAACAAAAAGAAAATCACCTATTCACCTTATATAATAAGTTATTGAATGGTGTAACTGAAGTCTTACATTGTTTCTAGTGGATCTTAAGCCCTTTATTTGTAATATTTTGATATGTATGTTTTTTGGCTTCTCCTTTTTTTTTATGGTATCAGACTTTTTTTCCTTCCTCCCCCCTCCCCCCCCTTTTCTAATTACTGTATTATTAAACCGTTTAAGATGCAAGTTCCCATGGAATCTTTTCCTATATATTATGCATAACTTAGTTGTGAAATGCTAAATGTAACATGTTTTAGAAGTGAATGTTGCACATGTATGACCAATACAGATACAAGTTTTGTATCCAGTAAAGTAAGACAGTGGAATTTGGCAATGTGGTGAAAATTAGGATACAATGCCATGTATAGAAGAGATGGCATTGATAAGAACCTTATAGGGTTGGCTCCGGTGGGTCCCAAATTCGACTTTGAACTCACATTCAAGTATTTTGGTATGCTCCAGCAAATATGTAATAATACTTGTTTATTTTTTTATATGAAAATCAAAGAGAATAGAAGAGGAACTTTCAAATACTACCCAAGTACACATTAACTGTATTTCCTTTATTTTAGTTTTAGGCTAAGATTTATAAATTGGAGAGATTATGAGACTTAACTCTATTGATGTCTGTTATTGATCTGGTTTTCTGCATTTGATGTGTTGAAGTAGTTTGCCTTAAATCTCTTCCTTGAAATCTAGAGCAATGCTCCTTCTCTGTGAGTCCTATAATGCACAATTTGTTGAATACTTTTGGCAGGAGCTGCAGAGAAAAAACTAAGTCCAATTGAAGAGATGTCATCTCTAGATTTGAAAACGTAAGTAAACTATCTATTGCTATTTAATTTAAGTAACTTCTCTTATGTAGTGTTGCATTTCCATGAAAATTGATACATCAAACTGTTTGGCAACATTTTGTTCTCTGATGTACTTTGCTAATACGAATATTCTCCTCTGATGTTAAGTATTTTATACATTTGTCTTTAAATTTTACCATCAACGTCCAAATCAATCTAAAGGTATGAGAAAACATGACTTTTGAAACTTGAAATGTGGGCTTAAGTTTTCCATTCATCATTGATATTAGTTATTTGTTCTGTTTGGTGGGAAAAGTTGCATATCCAATCATGCTAGCTAGTGATTGCATTGTAGACTCTACACTCACAGCACTGGCATGCAACTTTAATGGAGTTTTAGCCCTGTATGCTTTGTTTCTTCTATTGGCAGTAATTATCCAAATCTTATCACTTAACTGGAGAAGAGAACAGATAGATGAACAAAAACTTAGGGGAAGCTTTATCGATGAATATAACTTATATAAGGAATAAAATAAAAGAGGAGGATTTTAGATAGACCGTCAATACAGTCTTCATCAAGGTTCTTAGTGGGTTATCATGTAAGAATTAGGAAAGAACTTCGAGTATTTTCAAGGAGCCATCCCGGATTAGGGCTATGAGACGATTAATATTTAATGGCACTATGTAAAGTTTTTTGGGCATATTTGACACATGCACCGACATGAATAGTAATTTTTATGCTAACTTTACGACTGAATTGTTGACAGTGGTATTGAGATCACTGAAGCTCTGAGGCTGCAGATGGAGGTTCAGAAGCGGTTGCATGAACAGCTTGAGGTATGAACTCTGATCTTTCAGGAATTTCCTTCTGATGTGTTCATTGATTGTTAAAAGACTAGAAATTTGATTCAAAGGCTCGATTGCTAGCTGCATTTCTGTCACAGTTGCCATGGCTATCAAAATTCATCATTTATAACTTAATGGAAATAGTGAGAATGTACTTTTAGGACTTGCTAGTATTATGAACTTCAACTGATGTTTGTGAGCATGGTGAAAGGAATTGAGGAAAGTAACTTGCCCATAAAGAAAGGAGTTAATATTGTTTACTGTTTATCTCATCTTCCATACTTATATTCTTATTTTATTGTTTAAATACAAAAGTTGTCTAATTTCTTAGTAGCATATCATTCTCAAAATCTCAATAAATAACCAGTCTCAATATATAATTATTAGATTAGTTTCATATCATTGTAGATAATTGCGGTACCTTTTAAGTAGAGAAAAATTCTCTTAGAATGTGGGTTTGGGTCTAATTCTACCTTACAAAACTGATTTGTAAGGTAAGGGTTGCCCCCCACTTCTATACTTTAGTTTGGCCATATCTTTAGTCGATGTGGGACTAAACCACTAAACCACCACCCTCAGGGTTGCACTTCAGGCAAAACCCCCAAAGGGGCTGCAACTAAGGCGAGCTAAGGAGTGTCTGCAATTAAGGTGGCTTTTCCAATAAATTCATTAAGAAAAGAAATGGTAGAAATCAGGAGGATCCTGAATCTTCCAAAAGCCACAAAGCAAACAACAGCAAAGAGAGTGAGTGGAAAAATCAGCTCAAAAGAGCAACCCATCCCCTTTGCAAGTAAGACTTGGATTCTTAGGATTACACTTAAAAAAACCCCAAGGGAAACCTGCGAAGAGGCTATGAAAGTGCATCCATAAAAGTAGAGGTGGAATTAAACTCTTAACATAATACACTGGGTTCTTTCGAAAAGTGGACACTTCCATAGCATTTATTTGTTCTTTCTACTCCTGAAACCTTCATAACCTGCAACATTCGGCAATTTCTGAACAGCCGAAATGGCTTACAGCCTTGCAACAAACTTGCCACGCTACCTCACAAAACAAAAAAAGGTGATATTAATTTTCTTTATGTTCTTATCAATTAGGTTGTTTCTCTTTGCTATTGCTTAGAAATTAGATACTAAACATAAACATAGCATGTTAATTTATAGGTGATGCCCATACCCTTGACTACTTGTAGAAGATATAGAACTATGCTCATTAAGTCTAGCAAACTTTCTTTTGAACCTTGTTTTTTTTTACCCTTTTAATTTTAAGAGGAATAAAAAAATATGGTTACTATAGTTAGCCATGTGGACTATGGGTATCGCTGGCTACAATGGTGAGAACTTTTGTTTCTTCTTGGAGAATGAAACTAATTTCTGTTATATTATTTGGCATATAGGTTATGCCTAATAGAATTTTGGGGTATTGGACTTTTGTTATATCCCATGCATGAAATTTCCAAGGCATACTCACTTCTCTCTTATGGTTGTTGTTCCTTTTTCCATGGTATGATATGATACAGTTCTCTCCTATTTTCTATGTTAGATTCAAAGAAATCTACAGTTGCGAATAGAGGAACAAGGAAGGTACCTTCAGATGATGTTTGAGAAGCAGTGCAAACCTGGCATTGAAACATTTAAGGCATCATCGTCTGCCATCGAAAGTCAATCTGGAGTGTCTTCTGATGCCATCAAAGATTCTCCAGCCAAAACTGAATCAGAAACCATCAAGGTGGACCATTGCAAGTCAGGAGCTGATCAGGCTAATGGCAGTACCACAGCTGAGGAAAGCGCATTGGAAGTGGGTGAGAAGCATGATGCTCCTGAAAGTCAAGCTTCTGAGAATCCTGAGCAACATGCTAGTGAAGATAGTGCTAAAGCCTCAAAGCGTCCAAGGACAGAGGAGTAAGCCATATGGTCTACTGAATCAGCATTGAACTGACAAGACGATACTGATTCATTTAAGATTTTTATTTAGTAAGGAAGACTTGGTAGATTAATGTCTAGAGCTCCATAACTTGAGTTTCCCCTGTCATGTTGTGATCAATGAGGACTTGCATGTGTATCTGTCATTTTGTTACAAAAATGATGATTCAATTTTTTTACCATGACGTTCTTCAAAGTTCTTATTTAGCATCCTTGTTAGGATGAGATTCTAGTGTACAGTACAGATAATGGCTACAACTCAAATCATAAGTGAGGATTGAATTAGGACAATATCTTACCAAATACTACCACCCAAAATTCTCTGTTAGTGCGTACATCTCCAATATTAATTGTTTATTTTAACTGTACCAAAATAATAAAAAGAAGGGTACAATTCTAGTTCTTAAGTTCGTTTTTGACAAATAGTGCTGAAGTACATATTTGCAGGTAGCCTAGGAATGTTAGCATATCCTCTGTTATTATTTGGCCATTTGTTTTACTTGGAATAGAATCATTCTTTCGATTGTTACATGTTTGCGAAGCAGTTATGAGGCTATTTTTCTTCCAGATTCTTGAGACGCATGCCACTCCGCCACCTTGTTGCATTCTACACTACAACAAAGTCATCTCTTGATTAGCAATAGAATTTCAGTTCAAAACATCTTTTAAGCAACACCAGTTAACCAAAAACTTATAGCCAATACATATAAGCATAAGGCAAAGACAAAATGTGCTCAATGTAAAATGCTCTATCTATAAGGCAAAAATGTATACACACACAAGCAAGTTTGCTTCACGCATGACTAGTGTAAGGAAGCATGTCAAATTGAAACATAGATACAGATGCTCCAATCATCAAACCTATCCTTTATTGTAATTTTAAATTTCAACTTCAAATACAATTATACTACCAAGTAACATATTTGTGTCAGAAAATAAAAACAAAACACATTTCTACAAGTTATGTCACATTGCCACAGTCCTACATGGCACTATTTCTCGAACCCTGTAATATCATCCCAAATGGTTCGGACTTCGGTGAGACAAGCCTGCGTAGTAGCTGACGACAGCTGTTGTGCCACAGAACACATCACAGGTCTGGATTCTGGAGCCGCACGTGTGCATGCCATAGCTATGGTCATTGTGAGCACTACTGCTTCTGCTAATTGGGCTGTTGGAGGTGGAAGCCGTTGGTCAAGCACATCCTTCATTAGCATCTGAGGTTCCTCCATTGATGAGAAATACTTGTTTGAAGACATTGTAGTCAGGAGTTCTCCAGGATGCTTTTCCATCATTATCTCCAAAACCACCACTCCGAAACTATACACGTCACACTTGTTAGTGATTCTCATTGTTTGTGCTAGTTCTGCAAATTCCAAATTTTGTTAGTGACTCATCTCACCCTTCAATTTAGATGACAAGTATATAACAAACAAGAGCATAACAGAAGTATATATAAAAAAACTAAAAAACTTATATATGTGTGTGTGTTGAATACAACTCTAAGGAGCTGTATATGAAACAAGAGTATATCAAGACATATCGTATAAATATTTTTACAGGACAAACCAATTAAAAATCATTTTCAGTATGACTTTTAAGACAGTTATTAAATGATAATATAAAAAACTTTTATATCATCATTGTGTTCTACTTTAATTCATATTGATTGTATATTCATGTTTTAAATTGTTAGTGACATTTAATATAATATGTTGAATTCTTCATAAACCAGAGTCCTAATGTCACTCGTTAGCATAATTTAAACTATATAATATATAGTATTATTAGAATTTAAATTGGTTGGATACCTGCAGCAATGTAGCCATACGAACCAGCAACTGAGGTCCATTGTTGAAGTGTTGGAGCTTAGCAGCTTTGCTGCGCAAAAATCTGCAAGACGAGGTTCTAAATCTGAGTCTAGTAGTATGTTATTCAATGTTATATCAAGGTGCACAATTAGTGGGGAGCAGTCACTGCAGTTATGAAATTGCATGTGCTACACCCTGCACAATTTTCACCCTTGTGGCTCAACTTAGCTCCGATTTAGCTTCCTCTCCATACAACACTTTCCCCACACTTCCTCTGTCTACATGTTCATAAACTAAGAAAATTTGTCCCCTGCAAGAACAGAACCCATAGAGCTTTATAATATTGCGGTGCCTCACTCCTGTAAGTGATTCTATCTCATTCTGAAATCTCTGGCGGTTCACTGCTGGAATGTCATCAGAGTCTGAAACGTTTAGTCTTTTAACCGCAACAGCTTGACCTGTGAGTAATTGTGCTCTATAAACACTTCCAAATCCTCCATTTCCAATGCAGTACATGTTGGAGTTTTTGTTTAAACTCTATGAGTTATGAATAAGAGGCGGTTAACAATTCAAAATAGTAACTACTTATAACCGCTCTTGGGAAAGGTTAGAAAAATAACTACTCCCAACCGCTCCGATAACCAACGGTTACGATGGTTTATCGCCAAGAGTCACGATGGTTCATCGCCAAGAGTCGCGATGGTTTACTGACAACTCTTCACCAGGGTTGTGTGTTGTCTATAAATAGACACAGAGACAGTCAGAAAATAGGAAGGAATGAAGGAAGGAAGTAGAAAACTGATAGAGTTTTGATAGTTAATCTTTTCTGATAGTCTCGCTTAGAAACTAGTGCATTTCATATCACATAACTCTGTGGTTCCTCAAGCATTGTCTTTGTTCGTTTGGACTGTTGATTTGAAGTGCCATCAATCTTCAGACGTTGATCCGTTCTATCCTAGGAGACAATTGTTAATCAACCTTTGGCATCAATTGGAGGGAACAAATTGTCTTAAGGGGACAACATTGTTGGGCTCGGATCTTTTCATCTCTTTGCATCTGTGTCTGATTCATACTTATCATACAGGTTCTATTTAAATTGTTTTTTTTTGTACAGTTGAAGTAGATTATATTGTTCCTCTTGACTACTCAGATTCTGACCCTTGTGCAATTGGATATATTCCAATTCTAAATTAACTAATAGTTCCAACAATCTTAAGACAATTTGTTTTGAATCTGGGTTCAGTATATTCTATCTTTGTGAATTATATATTGTTGTCTACTCTCTGTACTTTGAACG
>PYAF01004995.1:3247702-3265734 GCA_007407185.1 Glycine tomentella | reverse complement strand
GTCTCGGTATACACCATACAGGTTGACGGTTCAAGGCATCACGACCACCGATTGGCCTAGTATACCCGATAGGTTTACACTAGAGAAGGTTCAAAGGTAACCCCTACCTATCTCGATGCAATTGTTTCTCGCCGAGGAACCACACTTGCATACATATTCATATGCATTTAGTCATGTTGAATTGATCTCTTATTCATGTTGGGGATTGTTGGAGTTTTTGTTTAAACTCTATGAGTTATGAATAAGAGGCGGTTAACAATTCAAAATAGTAACTACTTATAACCGCTCTTAGGAAAGGTTAGAAAAATAACTACTCCCAACCGCTCCGATAACCAACGGTTACGATGGTTTATCGCCAAGAGTCACGATGGTTCATCGCCAAGAGTCGCGATGGTTTACTGACAACTCTTCACCAGGATTGTTTGTTGTCTATAAATAGACACAGAGACAGTTAGAAAATAGGAAGGAATGAAGGAAGGAAGTAGAAAACTGATAGAGTTTTGATAGTTAATCTTTTCTGATAGTCTCGCTTAGAAACTAGTGCATTTCATATCACATAACTCTGTGGTTCCTCAAGCATTGTCTTTGTTCGTTTGGGCTGTTGATTTGAAGTGCCATCAATCTTCGGACGTTGATCCGTTCTATCCTAGGAGACAATTGTTAATCAACCTTTGGCATCAATTGGAGGGAACAAATTGTCTTAAGGAGACAACATTGTTGGGCTCGGATCTTTTCATCTCTTTGCATCTGTGTCTGATTCATACTTATCATACAGGTTCTATTTAAATTGGTTTTTTTTGTACAGTTGAAGTAGATTATATTGTTCCTCTTGACTACTCAGATTCTGACCCTTGTGCAATTGGATATATTCCAATTCTAAATTAACTAATAGTTCCAACAGTACATGTCATTGAAGTCATTGGTGGTGTTAACAAGATCAGAAAATGTGAATGTTCCATCTCTTCCCCATACCATGTTAATGGACTGAACTTTTTTCAATGCTTTTGGACTCTACATCAAGGCTTTTTTTGGGGTGCCGCCAGCAAACTAGGATTCCAACACCAAGCATCCCAATAAATAAGACACAACTGGTATGATAACACCAAGAAGAACTTCTTTGTTAACCCCTCCGGATTTTTCTGGGAAAAATACTTTGGGGCAAGTTAATCCTTTTACCTCACCACCCAAACCCGAGTTCCCAAAATAGGCTTCGGCAGTTGCTGTCTGGAAAACACGATCTGTGGGGATCAAACCACTCAAGTTGTTGTGAGAAAAATCAATAGATTGAAGACTGATCATGCTTGAAAATGATGGTGGGATTGGCCCTGATAGATGGTTGTGTAGACATTGAAAATATCCAATGCTGCTAACTTTCCAAGGTTTGACGGAATAGCTCCCGAAAGAGAGTTGCTGCTGAGGTCCAACAAGATTTGGAGTGAGAACAGATTGCCAAGTTCATATGGAATCTCCCCAGATAGATTGTTATGGCTTAAATTCATACTCAACAAGTTTTTGCAATCACTGAGCTCTCTAGGAATGCTTCCAATGAAGTTGTTATTTGATAAATCAAGAAAATTTAGCTTAGCCAATCTCCCATAACTCTTTGGAATTTCTCCTGATAAATGGTTATTGCTCGAGTTGAACTTGAAAAGTCGGCTTAGATTTCCAATTTCAGGTGGGATATTGCCAGTGAATTCATTCGAATGCAGGTTTAGATGCCCTAATTGACTCAACTTACCTAGCTCTGATGGAATTTTTCCAGAAAGTTTGTTGCTTCCCATCTCCATCTCAGTTAAATTGACACATGCATCCCACTCCGGGGAGAGCTCCCCGACAAGCTGATAGTCTTACTTGGAGTTGGAGTTGATTTGTTTTGTTGACTTAATAGTATGATTTTTATTTTGAATCACTTTACCCACAATGCAAATAGTGTATTCATATGTTTGCCTCACTTGCAACGATGCTTCCATATGGACAGTTTGGATCGGAATTAGGTCTCACTGAAAATATGAAATTATTGAACATTTATTTTGTTCTGGTCCAAGTGGTTGCCCGTTGCTATGGTCCCATCATGCTTTGATTTTTCTTTGACTTTTCATGTTTCAGGGGTCAACACTATGTATCGGGTGAGACTTGAGAGAGGAGAAATCTCATAGCACGCAATGTTTCTGACATATTAGATAGAATTTTGTAACAGTTCCTTAAATGGTTACTTTTAAATGAAACATTTATATTAGTGTTTTCTTAAATAGTTTAATGGTTATACACTCTAAACCAATGAGAAATTAAGTAGCGGTATTCAAATCTAAACCATTAAAAAAGGAAAAAAAAACTGAAAACCAAAGGAAATTATTTTTTTAAAATTTTATTGGATTGTTTTTTACTGAAATTTTTGTTTGGTTCATTTTTTGTTGGTATCTTTGAAACCAAACCGATAATATTTAAATTCTTAAAAAGTAATATATAACACCATTTTCTTTTATATATTTTATCATAATTCAATGTGAAAATAAATATGTATATTTTTTTTATTATTATGACACTATTAGAGATTATCAGTCAAATTTTTTGACAAATAATCGTATTTCTCTTTCCCTTATGTGTTCTCTTTTTTTAAAAGACTGATTTGATGTAAATGCCGGTGTTATTTTCTTGGTGGTTGTAATTGAAACAGACCACAGGAAACAGGTACATCAAAGACACTACCATGTGTTGAAGCCACTGCTGGGCAAAGATAAATCAGAGTTTTAGGAATACTACACATTTTTCTCATCTCAATTATATCAACAATATTACATAAATTCCTGAAGTGCAATATGATATCTCCTTTGATTAACTAGTAGATATATAAAGTTATTTTTCCATCACACTTGATTGACTCAGACGTATGCCACTGATCTCTCCCACCTTATGCATTCTACACTATGTCAAAGTCAACTCTTAACATTTGAATTTCAATTCAAAGAAACTTCTAAGCATAAAACTTCACCAAAAACTTGAAGCCAATAAATCTTAAAAGAGTGAGTGAGGACTGCATCTGCCCCAATATTATTCACGGCAGATTTCAGTTTTTTTGTTTTAAATAAATAAGGGTAAACTATAAATAAATAAATAAAGGAGAGAAACCCATAGGTTTGGTGCAATGACTTAAGGCTCCACTGCTTTCACACGTGGGATAACGATTATTTAACAGAAGAACTTGTGTTCGATTCCTCCATGTGCAAAATTCCCATGAACTAGTGGCAGTCATGCATCACATCAGGAATACAAAATACTCTTTGATCCAGTGAATTAGAGGACATCCATGTCAACAAAGAAAATAAAAAAAGGGAAGGAATAAAGTTTTATGTATGTAAAATGCTCTTTTATCTATAAGGCTAAAATATATATGCACCCACATACATCAGCAAGTTTGCTTCACGCATGGCTAGTGTATTGGAGCATGACTAATTCAAACATAGATAACAGATGCTCCAATCATCAAGCCTATCCTTTATTGTAATTTTAAATACAGTCTTACATGACACTATTTCTGGAACCCTGCAAGCTTGCTGATTGTTATCATGCCAAATGGCTCTGCAAGACAAGCCTGTGTAGTAGCCGATAGTTCTTGTGCCACAGCACGCATCATGGGTCTGGACTCTGGAGCCGCACGTGTGCATGCCAAAGCTATGGTCATTGTGAACACTACTGCTTCTGCTAATTGGTCAGTTGGTAGTCGAAGCCGTTGGTCAAGCACATCCTTCAGTAGCATCTGAGGTTCCTCCATTGATGACAAATACTCGTTTGAAGACAGCATAGTCAAGAGTTCTCCAGGATGCTTTCCCATCAATATCTCCAACACCACCACTCCAAAACTATACACGTCACACTTGTCAGTGACTCTCATAGTTTGTGCTAGTTCTGCAAATTTCAAATTTTATTTGTGACTTATCTAACTCTTTAATTTATATATGTATACCAAGAGTATAGAAATGCTGAATGCAACTCTAAACCACTGTATATGGCACGAGTATATTAACACATTGTTTAAAGAAATGAAATAAAAATATTTGTAGTAAGAAATAAACTATTTATTGTACCTAAAATATAAACCATTTAATACATATGTTTTTAAATTATTAGAAACATTTAATTACATAGACTATATAGTATATCCACTAGAATTTAAAGTTGTTGGATCATGTACCTGGAGCCATGTAGCCATAAGAACCAGCAACTGAGGTCCATGTTGAAGTGTTGGAGCTTAGCAGCTTTGCAGTGCCAAAATCTGCAAGACGAGGTTCTAAGTCCGAGTCTAGTAGTATGTTATTCAATGTTACATCCCGGTGCACAATGGGTGGGGAGCAATCAGTGTGCAGGTATGAAATTGCATGTGCTACTCCCTGCACAATTTTAAGCCTTGTAGCCCAACTTAGCTCCAATTTCCCTTCCTCTCCATACAATACTTTTGCCAAACTTCCTCTGTCTACATGTTCATAAACCAAGAACATTTGTCCCCTCCAAGTACAGAACCCAAAAAGCTTTATTATATTGCGGTGCCTCGCTCCTGTAAGTGATCTTATCTCATTCTGAAAGCTCTGGCGGTTCACAGCTGGAATGTCATCAGAGTCTAATATGTTGAGCCTTTTAACAGCAACAACTTGACCTGTGAGTAACTGTGCTCTATAAACACTTCCAAATCCTCCCTTTCCAATGCAGTACTTTTCATTGAAGTCATCGGTGGCCTTAACAAGATCAGAAAATGTGAATTTTCCATCTCTTCCCCACACCATGCTTGTAGACTGATCACTTATTTCAATTCTTTTGGATTCTTCATCAAGGTGTTTATTGGAGTGCCGCTGCCGCCGGCAAAGTAGGATTCCAACACCAATCATCCCAATAAATAAGACACAAACTGGTATGAGAACACCAAGAAGAATTTTTTTGTTAACCCCTCCAGATTTGTCTGGGGAAAACAATTTGGGACAAGTTAATCCTTTTACCTCACCACACAAACCTGAGTTCCCTACATAGGCTTCAGCTGTTGCTGTCTGGAAAATACCACCTGTGGGGATCAAACCACTCAAGTTGTTGTGAGAAAAATCAATAGATTGAAGACTGTTCATGCTTGAAAATGATGGTGGGATTGGCCCTGATAGATGGTTGTGTGAGACATTGAGAATCTCCAATGATGCTAACTTTCCAAGGTTCTGCGGAAGGGCTCCCGAAAGAGAGTTGCTGCTGAGGTCCAACAAGATTTGGAGTGAGAACAGATTGCCAAGTTCATATGGAATCTTCCCAGATAGATTGTTATGGCTTAAATTCATACTCAATAAGTTTTTGCAATCACTGAGCTCTCTAGGAATGCTTCCAATGAAGTTGTTATTTGATAAATCAAGAAAATTTAGCTTAGCCAATCTCCCATAACTCTTTGGGATTTCTCCTGATAAATGGTTATTGCTCAAGTTGAACTTGAAAAGTCGGCTTAGATTTCCAATTTCAGGTGGGATATTGCCAGTGAATTCATTCGAATGCAGGCTTAGATGCCCTAATTGACTCAACTTACCTAGCTCAGATGGAATTTTTCCAGAAAGTTTGTTGCTTCCCATCTCCATCTCAGTTAAATTGACACATTCACCCCACTCCGAGGAGAGCTCCCCGACAAGCTGATTTCCGCTAAGTGAGATAAAAACAAGATTTGAGAGTACCCCAAATGAATCTGTGATGTTTCCAGTGAACTGGTTATTATCAAGCCGAATTCTAATTAGTGACGAACAATTCCTCAAGGATTTTGGCACTGGCCCTGAAAAGCTGTTGTTATTGACTGCCAAAATAGTTAGCTTGCCATCACTGCACAAGCCAGGAGGCAGTTCTCCAGAGAAACTGTTGTGTGAAAGGAAGATATGAGTCAAAGAAGGAGTACTGTTTCCAAATTCTCTTGGAATGCTTCCAGTGAAGTTATTGGTGAACACAGAAAATTTTTGTAAAGCAGTTAGTTGGGCAATGGTTTCTGGCAACTCCCCATGCAAGTTATTGGTGTTGACATCAAAGATTTGCAGTGAGGTTAGGTTTCCGATATCCATGGGAATGGTTCCAGAGAGATCATTGAAGAAAAGATTCAGGACTTGAATGTTTGTCAGATTCCAAAGTGTCAATGGAATTGGACCTGAGAATTGGTTTTGTGAAAGGTCTAAGTCTGTCATTTCCTTCAAATTTCCGATCTCTACAGGAATGGGACCAGAGAACTGATTATTGTACAGATAGAGGAAGTTAATTTTTTTCAACAGGCCAATCTGTGGAGGAATCCTTTCTGTAAAATTATTGTTTTGGACTTGCAAGGATATCAATTGAGTCCAATTAGAGATGAGCGAAGCAGAAAGTTGACCAGAAAAGGAATTATCTGATAATCCCAATTCTGATATTTTAGCCAGATTAGCTAACGACAAAGGTAAAGGACCAGACAAACTATTCACTGCTAAACTCAAGAAGGATAGATTTGTGCATAGGCCAAGCTCAGAAGGAATTGTAGAGTTCAAAAAATTTATACTGAGATCAAGACGCCATAGCTCCCTGAGTTGGCCTAAGGAAGAAGGAATTTTACCATGGGCAGAAATGTTATTCAATTCAAGAATTTGAAGCCCAGATATCAATCCTATCTCAGTGGGAACAGAACCATTAAACATGTTGTTACCCATACGAAGTTCTTTGAGATTATAAAGCATGGACAAGTTGGGTGACAGTTTTCCTATTAGCCCTGTGTTGGTGAGGTTGAGGTATTCAAGCTTGGCCAAATTGCTATACATGGATTCTGGTATTGTGCCATTCCAGTGATTATGTGAGATGTCAAGGTATGACAAGTTGTGGCACTCAAGTATGAAACTTGGGAATTCACCGGTGAAGACATTGAGATGCAAACCAAGGCGCGTTAAGTAAGGCATGCCTGAATATTGGGACCAGTCTGGAGGAGTTATAAAGTAGTTTGAGCCAAGGTCCATGTACCATACCTTAGGAAGATACATGAGCTGATAAGGAATGGTTCCATTGAGACTGTTGTTGTAAAAATTAAGATATTGAAGTTCCCTTAGCTGGCCTAGCTCATCAGGCAGTGTGTCTTCAAATAAGTTGTTTCCCAAGTCCAAGAAACTGAGCTTGGAGAGGTTGCCAATTGCTGATGGTATTGACCCATCAAAATTGTTGTCATTGAGGTTGAGTTTGGTGAGGTTAGGCAGGGAAGCAAAATCCAAGGTAGTGAGAGTCCCAGTGAGATTGGCATCGGACAAGTTTATCTCTGAGACTGTGTTGTTAGTGTTGTCACAAACAATGGCATCCCAATTGCAAAGGTTGCCAAGGTTTGTGAGGGACCATGATGAGTTTAGAGAGGGAGGAAGAGGAAGGGATAAACTGTTTTTCCATTTGACAAGGGCTTCTGCTTCTGTTGTTGATGATGAAGTGATTTTCAATGGAAGCAAATATATGAAGAAGAATATATGAAAGAGAAGAGCATGAACCTTTTGAAAAGTTTTCATGTTTAGCTTATGGCATGGCCTTTATGTTAATTGTCTTACTCTCTTATATGGCACAATGGATTTCTATTTTAGGTTTTGGAGTTGTCAAACATTCTGACATGAAAATTAGTTAAGCATGTTTCTGTTCGTAAAAGACACAGTGCTAAATGTAAATATAGGGAAAACGAAACTACATCGTTTGGTTCACGTATGTGGCTTGTAGTGTGATCATAATTGTGTCCCATGCTTTTTAATCAAAGAAATGCATTGCAAGCTACATAGTCTTACTTGGAGTTGATTTATGTGGTTGACTTTTATCGTTTAATGTTATTAATTAGACAAGCACAATTCGATTTTATTTTCCACCATCCAAAGAGTTTATTCATATTTGATAGTTGATATTATATACATTTCACATGTTTCAGTCTATAAAGAATGGCAGTGTTTGGAGCACTTGCAACGAAGCTTCCATTGTGGATCGGAATTGGATTATCTGTGGTTGAATTTTCAACTGCACTAATCTTCACCGTCTAAAATATTTTCTATTCATTAAAATTATAAAACTAAATGCTTGTTTATAAATTATTAACGTTAGAAGATGGAACTGCAAGAGGCTGCAGTAAAAGATTGTGCTCTGTTTGGATCTCACTAAAATGTCAAATTATTGAACGTTTACTTGGCTCCGGTCCTCCAACTCGTTGTCATGCATGGTCGCTTCATAAATATTCCTTTCGATTTTTTATATGTTCGGTGAGAGAACGAACTACTCAACTACGGACTAATTAATCTCATTTATGACTAGTGACAGATGTAGGACCTTGGCTAGTGAGATAATTGAGAATAGGAAGTTTAAATATATAAAATTAAAGAGTATAAAATATAAAAATATAAAAACATGAGAGTAATGGGTTCAAATATATAAAATTATAAAATTAGAGAGGATAAAATATAAAAATATTAGATAATTATATATAATTTTTTAAAGATAGAAGGTCCATGTACATACCCTCAATGTATATTAGATCCGTCCGCCATTGTATATGACACCATGTATATGACAATTTGCACAACTATTATCTATAAACCCCATATGCATTTTCTTAGATTTTTTTTTTGGGACAGAAAATGCATTTTTTCGACAGAAGGGGTGAACAAAATTGCATTTTCTTTCAAGTTTAAACCTATTTTTTTTATTTGAAAAACTATGCTTACATAAGGTTGGTATCTTTGTCTTTCTAATAGAATGTAGTACGAAAGGAAATTATTTTAAATTTAATATATTTAACTTATTTTAAATAAAAAAATCATTGACAAACACATTAGTATAGAAGTAAAGATAAAGCTTTTAGTGAATAAAGTTCTTCAAAGTGATGTTTAAAGCTAGGGCAACCTGCTGAGTGCTGACAATCCATTTCGATAAGAGCTCTTAGAGGACTTGGTCTAATTTAGTTTTATTTATTAAATAAGTTGAGCATTTTTAAAATTTATTTAATTAAAAAATTTTAATCATTCAAAAGTCCTTTTAAATATAATACTAACATTCCTATTATATTATTATTTTTTATTATAAGTCATGAAGTTATATATTTATTAATTTGTTTAGAAATTAAAAAAAATCATGTCATAAAATGAGCTTTTAAATATATTTTTATACTATATATTCTACACTTTTTAAAGAAAGATGCCAAATATTAAAAAATTTCATTTTAAAAATGAGGTAAAGTTTTTATTTATTTATTTATTTATTTATTTATCATAACATACTCATTTGATTTCCATAAGAATCTGTTTAGAGATATGCGATGTAGAAAATGCCGGATAGCATAAGAAGTAGATTTCCTAGCTAAACTATGAGCAATTTGCTTGCTTGGAGAAAAAATAACATCAAAGTTTTGACAACTCTTAAGAAGATCTCTCCAGCTAATAATTCGACCAAACTCCGAGGACTAGAAGGAAACTGTCACCCAACTTCTCCAAGCTTTATAATCTCAAAGAACTTCGTATTTGGGTAAGTTTAATGCTTCTCTTCCCACCGAGATAGGATTGATATCCGGACTTCAAATTTTTGAATAGAAGTGTTTTTTAGAGTTTCTTTATTAAAAAAAAGTTCACTAAATAAATTCTCATAAACCCTTCTAATCTTATATCTTAACAGACTCACAATTTTGTTGAGCATGGTCAAATTCCTTCTTCCTTAGGCCAACTCAGTGAGCTACGAGGTCTTGATCTCAGTATAATTTTTTTTTTATCCCTTCTGAGCTTGGTCTATGCACAAATCTATCCTTCTTGAGTTTAGCATGTGCTATTCCCTGTACAATTTTCATCCTGCAGCCCAACTTAGCTATGATTTATATTTTGTATTTAAGCAGTGTATTCATATTTTACATGTTTCCGTCTTTAACGATGGAAAATTTGTATCGAGTTCACTAAAAATATATCAAATTATTTAAAATTTATTTGGTTCTGGTCCAAGTTGTTGCCATGGTCGCTTCATACTTTCCTTTCACGTTTCATATTTGTTTCTTTGAATTTTTAGTTCTAAAGTTCAATTATCATCCAATTTTTTAAATAAAAAATAATTTTATGATAATTTTTCTTATTTTTTTAAAAAAATTACATACTTATTATAAATTATTCAAACATATATTTAATTAAAAAGTTTTTTTAAGTACAAACATATGGATCTATGCATATACTTTGAAAAGAATTATTTTTTGAGGAAAATAATAAAATAATTTTTAGTGAGGAACATTTATTGTAAGATTAAAACGTGTAATATTTTAAAAAATATACATACACTTATATTTTAAAATATATTTTTTATTTAAGCAATAATATTTTCTTAATTAATTTTAAAGATTAATTTTCAAAGATAACTAATTTTATAATATTTAAAATATATATCTTCAATATTTTATTAATATAAAATTAAATTTGTGAATTTATTATTAAAATTTTATTTTCAAACATAAACTAATATTTTTAATAGATTAATGTAATATCACATTTGTAAAATTAATTCTATTAAAATTTAAATGAAGTGTCCCTAAACTGGGGTTTATTTTCAAAGTCAATGAAAATCAATTGTCAGTTTGTAACTAAGAATTTCTCCCCTTCTCTTTGACTACAAACGGGGTTGAAGGCACAACGGCTCAAAATTTTCTAAACTAATTTATTGTTTTTGTGAAATATTGTTCTTAGTTTATTGGTCGTAGCAAGTCCATGAACCATAGTTGGTCAGTCGATACGCTATATTCTAACCTCCCTACGGATGACTTTGAAGTTTGAAAGCTATTTATTCTAACCAATTAGTCAATCGATAAGAGAACCGAATTCACTTTTTCCAGTCAATTATTGGAAAGTATTTTTTATCTCATCCTATAAGTTCCGTATAATTTCGTCTCATACTAAATATTAGAACTCTAATAATAATATATTTTTTATTCATTTAATATGCAAAATTGCATCACTTAAAAGAGATTTTTTGCATCAAGAATATACCCCTCAATCAATAGTCATAGAATAATTCATTTCATTTCAAAAAGTAGAAATTAGTGAAAGAGACTTTGTTTCTTTCAACGAAATCTTTTTTATTCACATGATTAAGACTTGAAACCCTAACATCATACTTAAAGAATTTGACTATCCATCAACTATGTTGAATCTTATTTATTAGTTGTGGAATGTTAGTTTAAACCTAAGTTGGACTTCAAATTCCACGAAATTGACACAAAAAATACTCAAAAACATGAAGACAATACACAAATGCCAAGTAACTCGTGTGTCCCACCACTTCTACCTCCTAGACTTCTCTCTCAAACCCAAACTTCACGCAATAGTTCAACACTTAAATTCACTTTGGAATTTGGTCATAATTCCTTGGCAATGTATCCTAGTTGTCAAAGCAAATTTCCTAATTCCTTAGGCGCACTAGCCAAGCACTGGGGCATTATACTTCAGATTTTCTAAGAGTGCACATAACTTTCGTACCTCCATTCCTAAAGACTATGAAAATCATGTCTGGTTTTTCATAACTCTAACTTAAAATCTCGTTCCCGTGTTAAGTTAGCTACAATTGGTTGGTATTAAGACTTATTCTAAAATTTATTCACAAAAATCCTTTGTGTCGACCTACCATGAACTACGTTTCCCAAGAGTTGCTGACACTCACTGTCCCTAGCTTTCAACATGTCCACACTGCACAATCTACTCCACAACTAGACTGAGATTGAGATAGCAACTTTTATTTAACTTTCAATGTTTGTAGATATAATAGCTCTTGTAGTGACATGTACACATTGTTCAATTTTCTTATCAAAGAGACACAATTATATGTATTTTGAACCCTACATGTATCACAAAGAAAGCCCGAGGAAAAAGTCTTGATCTCAAAGGGGGAGATGCTGTAAAAAATCCCTTCACAAAATAAATAATTGACCATCAACAAGAGCTGGACGTGATTTCTAATAACGGGAGAAATTGTTACACGTTGTGGGGTGTCACTCGTTTAAAATTTTGATATTTCAAAACTAATTGACGGAAGACGTAGACCCATCACTGTCTAATATATTTATTAATTTTCATTTTCTTAAGATACAAAATGGGATTGATTTAATAAATATATAAGTGGGTGGCAGGACTCATCATTAATTTGAACTAAAATGCAAGGTAATAACAAGATTGAGTTAGTAAATATATAAGTGGGTGGTAGGTCTCATCATTAATTTGAACTAAAATTTCCAAGGTGTGTATAGAGCAAAGAGAATCTTGGGTGTATGAAATATTTTTCACCCTGAGGAAAGGTCGAAGCGTTAAACTAGGTTTGAAATACAGAGAAGCGATAATAAAAAGTCAAAACAGTATTCCAGGGAGTACAGAGACTTAGGCTTTGTTTGGGAGTTAGGAGGAGAGGGGAAGGAAAGAGATTTAAGGGGAAGGGAGGGGAAGAAAAGGGAGGAAAATAAGGGAAGTTTTTTTTCTCCTTGTTTGGGAGTTAAAAATATATCAAAAGAGGGAAATAAAGAGTTAATAAGAAATTTTTATAATTTTTTCCTTATTTAAAAAATTAATACATTATATATTTTACACTGACTAGGGTAGGATAGTAATTTTATTAACACGGACTAGTATAATAATAATTTTAGTTACTTTTCCTTCTAAAAACCCTCCAAATAGGGGGGACAACAATTTTAAGGCTTTGGAGGATTTCGGAGGAGTTTTGAAAATCCTCAGATCCTTTCCCTCAAAAATTAAAACTCTCAAACAAGAGGATGTCTCTATATAAACCTTTCCCTTCCCTCCCTTCCCCTCCAAAATCCCTCTCCCAAACAAAGCCTTATAGGCAAGTCTTATCCCAGGGAGTATCTCAACAATTATCCAAAAAAAAAGGTAAGTCTCATAGGCTAGATAAACCAGTTTAAAATATATGAATTACCCTATCTAATTAAATTAGATTTTTCTTGCCTAAGCCTGAGTTATTATTTTAGTAGTAAACTAAAATAGGCTACGGTAAATTGAGCCAAAGATCATAATAAGTTTTTCTTTTTCAAGGTTATTTAACCTATTTCAATGCCTTCATATTATGTCTCAGGGTAAGTTATGTTCACCCTACATATAACGTTGTTCTCTCCCCTATAACTTCATCCATCATCAGCGTGGAAGAGAATGCGGAGACAGTGTACAGATAAAAACTACATGACAAATAGTGTATATATATTAATCCAACCGCATATTACAAAAGAAAAGCAAACAAACACTATCACATTCACAAAAGAATAAAAAAAATGCACCCCCAAAACAACGCACTCCCCAAAATCACATCATTGGAAGCTTGTATAACATACACAAGGAACAACTCTCTCTCTCTAATACTGTCTCAGATGGAGCTGAGTGCCAATTCACTCTGTTATTCCGCACAATCAAAATTGACCCTCCACCAATACTTGATCCAAACTTCACTTCAAATGTACCCTTCTTGATCTTACTCGATTTGCTGAGCCAGAATCCTCAGCATAGCCCCCATAATTCCAGTAGCTCCCAACACTGCCTATAATGGGCATCTCATCCTTTGGTGATTTTCTTGGCGAAGAAGAAGCGGAAAAATGTTTGAGCTCTTCAACTGTCAATGCACCTAAAATAGGCCTATCTTCATGGCTCACCACTGAATTTGAGCCTTGTGAGCTACTCCTCTCCGGGGTACCCGCGTACAAACCCTTGCTAACTGGTGCAGTTTCTGATGAACCCAACCAATTTGAAAGGCTAGCATCAACCGCGATTTCTAGGTTCAACTTCTTAGGTGTTTCTGCAGCAAATGCAGCTCTAGAATCTTGATTCAAAACCAAATTCTCCTTCTGAGACACCAATGGGGGTGCCCTTTTAGCCTTAACTGCTTTCCATTGAGTGAGGTTCTCCACAGGGTTCATCACAGAATGAACATACACACTCCTATCTCGAACATTTGGGTTCAACCCAACCGACTTCAAATCCTTATCATGCATTAGATTTGGACTTTCCACCTCTCCAACAACCACTTGATTATCACCATTTCTTGACCTTAAGTAGACTATTCCATCTTCAAAGTCGTCTTCCACTCCATCATACTCTTCTCCCATGTCACTATCACCATCATCATCATCCTCATCCTCATCAGTAACATCACTATCCCAATACTCCATTGCTCCATCTTCGTCATCACTACACGTGCAATTGTGGTACCTATGGTTTGTAGGGTAAGACCCCGCTGAAGTCACCGAACTTTCTTCAGAGTAAGACTTTGTTGGGCTTAACTTTTCAACCAAAGCACTTTCCTCTCCACCCTCTTCACTTTTCTCAAGATGGAAATCAGCAACTTCATCAGGCTCGTACGTTTTCACATTGACATCAAAAGTTACTTTCTTTTTGGGGCTCACGTTTATCTGCTCCAAAGGTTTAGCCCTAGACCCCAAACCCACTTATCAGAATCATAAAAAAAAAAATTCAATTCCAAAATCAAATATGCTTTGTGGTGAGGACAAAAATTACAACATTAGAAACTCAATTAGTAAATAACTTACTGGACTTCTTGTGATGCAGTGCCAAGTACCACCTTTTCGGAGTAATCCTGAACAGAACATTGCTCTAACCTGTCTCTAGCGAGTCGCTGCAACATAGCAACAACATTGAAAAGATTCTATTGGGTCAGAAAAACGCTCATCAAATAAGCTCTGTTTGGCCAATTAAAAGAAAAAATTAAAAGCCAAATTAAGAAAGGTGCAAATGTTAAACTTTATAAATAATAATAATAATGATTAAGGCCTTTTCCATGCAGTTTCGGATCAAACAAACAAAAGGATAATGGGATTTGAGAAAAAATATAGAAGCTTTGAAGAAGAGAAGGTAAAGGGTGTTTGTTGTTACATGGTGATGGTCTGCCTTGCGCCTAGGTTTTGTGCTTTTGGAGGAACCAAAGCAATGAAGAAAACAACCCATTATATCAGATCTGTTTCTCTTGCTTTCAGGTTGAGCACAAGAAGAAGGCTAAGGCAATAAGGTCTTCATGTCATGGCAATGGCATCTTCCACAAACGCAGAGGGAGTGTTCAGACTTCAGAGTGTAACGCTCTTTCTTTAAATTGGAAGTAACAATTTTGTTTTATTTGTTTAATAATAAAAAGAAAAAGTGGGAGAAGTGACCGTTGTGATGACAGGCTGTAATGGTTGTAAGTACATGCAATGTTTTGTTGTTTTTTTTTGTGGAAACTGAATGAAAGAGAAAGACCAGGGAGTTGATCGTTATTCACTCTTCAACTATTTCTGCAACGTGTTCTCCGGCAAAACAATTTCTAATTGTGTCAATTTCTTTCATTTTTGGAATTCATTGATACTTTAATAAAGTATTCATAATACTTACTGTACTGTCTATTTGTATTATGAGATAACAAACTCTAAATAAGATAAAATTTAATTTATTAGTTTTGCTTTCTATTTTTATTCTTTATCCTTTTGTATTTACGTCAGTTTGTACAATGCTTATATAAGGTAACTTTTTGTGATTAATAAAGGTAGAGGATTCATACCATACTTTCATATTTTATTATGGTATCAGAACACAAGGTCCATGATAACCTGTGACTCCTTTATCTAATAGCACTACTGTACTTTTTCTGCGCAAAGCTTTTCCAGAATGAGTAAGAATGGTGATGTCTCAATGCAATCCTTCCCTACAGGTGCAGAAAATGAGAGACGATCGTGTTCACACTGTGGATGATCAAATCACCACGTCAACAAATGCTATCTGCTGCATGGTTTTCCAAACAAACCTGTCAGAGGTGGTAGCTGTGGAAACCAGTTTATTCAAGCTAATGCAGGTCGATATGGTGATCAACGAAATATTTCTAAGTCTCTAACAGCCTTAACACCTGAAGTTGTGGAACGGCTTCTATCCTTGGTGGACACAAAGCATTCTAATGCTGCTAATTTATCTGGTAACCATACCTTACCTCTTTCTTGGTTGATTGATAGTGGAGCCTCAAGGCATATGACGGGCAGGCTCGATATCATGACTGATGTTACAAATATAGATCCAGTCATCATTAGGTTGCCAGATGGAACAAAAACATGTGCTAAAAAGCAAGGGAAAATAACGTTTGACTACAAATTTTCAATCACTGACGTGCTTTACGTACCTAACTTACAATGCAATCTTATTTCTGTTAATCAGCTTCTACGATCAAGTAAATGGGAGATTGTGTTTACTAACACACAATGTTTCTTGCAGGACCCAAACTTGAGGACTCGTATTGGACTGGGTAATCAAAGCAGTGGAGTGTATGTGTATGAAGCACGTCAAGCAAGTGCACTTACTGTACAACAAACTGAATCTGTGGAACTTTGGCATCAAAGGCTTGGACATCCATCAAGTCAGTGTTTATCGTTTCTTCCTGTCATCTCTCAGCATAAGCGTAAGAATAAAGATTGTATAAATTGGGATGTTTGTCATAGGGCAAAACAAACTCGTAGTTCATTTTCTCTCAGTGACCATCAAAGTGCAAAACCTTTTGATATGATACATTGTGACATATGGGGACCGTATAGGAAGACATCATTCACAGGTGCACATTACTTTCTGACACTAGTTGATGATTTCAGTCGAGCTGCGTGGATTTATTTAATGGCGGAAAAGAGTGAAACACCACTGCTAATTAAAAGCTTTATTGCCATGATCCGAACTCAATTTGGAAGTTGTGTAAAAATTTTGCGCACAGATAACGGGACCGAATTCCAACATAAACTTCTAATCAATTTGTATAATGAGCTTGGCATCCTGCATCAAAAATCTTGTACGTATACGCCTCAACAAAATGGGCGTGTTGAACGAAAGCACAGACATATACTCAACAAGAGCATTACATTTCCAAGCTAACCTTCCCATTGAATTTTGGGGGGAATGCATTTTGACTGCTGTCCACCTTCTAAATCGAACGCCCACAGCTCTTCATAATGGAAAAACACCTCATGAGTTGTTGTTTGGTTCACCACCTAAATACAACCATCTGAGAGTGTTTGGATGTTTATGTTATGCTCACCAAAATCCAAAACCATTTGACAAGTTTGAAGCTCGTTCCCGCAAGTGTTTGTTCCTCGGCTATCCTACCAATAAAAAAGGGTGGAAACTGTTTGACTTGCAGTCACATAATATATTTGTTTCTCGTGATGTAGTTTTCTACGAGGATGTGTTCCCCTTTATTCCTGATCCAACTAAAGCATCTGCACAACAACCAGTAGCTCTACCAAGTTATTATCCATCCTTCTCAACAAATTTAGATGAACATGTTGTGGTGGAGGATGCTGTTCCAGAACAACCACATGAAGAATCTATCTCAGACATGCCTTATATTGCTGACTCAGCACCATCAGTAAGTATGGAAGACAGGGGGAGCGTAAATACGTCTCAACCTGAAGCACACCAACAACTAGGGCCCCAAACAGAGAGTAGCACTATGCCTTCTCGTGAACAACGTGAACGGCGGGCACCATCATATCTTAAAGACTATCAGTGCAATACAGTGGATGCACACATACACTCTAGTGCAAACAACCCAGTTGATCGAGCCTCAGGTAGTCCCTATCCTCTTAATCACTATGTTGATTATACTAACTTTTCGGCCAAGCACAGAGCCTTTCTTGCTGCAGTAAATGCAGGTACTGAACCTCGTAATTTTAAAGAAGCAGTTCTTGATCCTCGTTGGTGTGAAGCGATGAAAACAGAAATTGAAGCACTTGAAAATAATCATACATGGCTCTCACTACTCTTCCTCCAGGCAAAAGAGCTCTTCCCTGCAAGTGGGTATATCGCATCAAATACAAGTTAGATGGAACAGTTGAACGCTTCAAAGCACGGCTTGTGATCGCTGGGAATAACCAGATTGAAGGAGAAGATTTTGATGAAACCTTTGCACCTGTTGCCAAAATGATAAGTGTGCGTACTTTCTTGGCAGTGGCAGCTGCTAAAAAATGGGAGCTCCATCAACTAGATGTTAATAACGCCTTTCTACATGGCGACTTGCAT
>PYAF01004995.1:3237496-3247602 GCA_007407185.1 Glycine tomentella | reverse complement strand
TTAGGTCCTTTGAAGTATTTTCTTGGGATTGAAGTTGCCCGTGGTTCTTCAGGCTTGTTCTTATCCCAACGCAAATATGCTCTTGATATTCTTTCCGAGAGTGGTGTTCTTGGCTGTAAACCGGTTGAATTTCCGATGGAGCAAAACCACAAGTTGGCACTTTCAGATAGTCCCGAGTTTGATAATCCAGCACGTTATCGTCGTCTAGTTGGTCGGTTGGTCTATTTAACCATAACTCGACCTGATTTGTGCTATGCAGTGCATATTCTCTCTCAGTTCATGCAATCTCCCAAACAAGCACATTTTGAAGCTGTTCATCGTGTGCTGCGGTATATCAAATTACACCCTGGTCAGGGAATTCTTTTAGGTGCAAAAAGTGATCTCTATGTCTATGCTTACTGCGATGCAGATTGGGCTAGCTGTCCTTTAACAAGACGATCTCTTACAGGATATTTTATTATGCTTGGCTCGTCACCAATATCATGGAAAACGAAAAAGCAAGCCACAGTTTCTCGATCATCAGCTGAAGCAGAATATCGTTCAATGGCTACAACTACTTCAGAGGTTATATGGATTAAATCATTTTTAGCTTCTCTTGGGATTGCTCATACTCAACCAATGAGTCTTTTTTGTGACAACCAAGCCGCTCTTCATATAGCTGCAAATCCAGTTTTTCATGAACGCACTAAACATATCGAGTTAGATTGCCACTTTATATGTGAACATTTGCTGGACAAAATCATTGCTACCACATATATACGCTCGAATTTGCAACTTGCCGACATTTTTACAAAAACATTGGGAAGAAAAGCTTTTCATGATCTTCTTGACAAGTTTGGCATTTCAAATTTGCATGCTCCAACTTGAGGGGGAGCATTGAAGATTAAATCTGTTAGTTAGGATATGAACATAACAAACCTTATAAGATAAGTTTATATTTGTATTATGAGATAACAAACTCTAGATAAGATAAAATTTAATTTGTTAGTTTTGCTTTCTGTTTTTATTCTTTATCCTTTTGTATTTACGTTAGTTTGTACAATGCCTGTATAAGACAACTTTTGGTGATTAATAAAGATAGAGGATTCATACCATACTTTCATATTTTATTAATGTCGAATAAAAAATTTATTTATGTTCCAAATAACTATAATAAATAAAGAAATTTAGAATTATGTATCGGCATGTGTGTATTATTGAAACAACAATTTTCTTCTTCTTCGAGTGTTTGTGAAAAATGTACGCGTATCCACATTTGAGATTGATCTTTCTACTTTTCATGACACTAGACTGTTATTGATTTTTTCTAATTACTTTGCTCTTATTTATAGTGTTAAAAAATATAGATTAAGATTTTTTTTAAAAGAAAGATTTAATTTAAAATAATATCATTTTTTTATTTTAAGATAAAACAAAGTATCGTAATCCTTACTGTGCAATTGTGATGTGCCGCGTTCTCGAATCCCTAGCAAAACTCCAATTTTTAGTGGCGTCAATCGGTAATTGAATTCAATTACGGACCAGCGTCGAATTACTTAGACTATATTATTTTTAGTTGAGAAATCTAATATCTATTCTTATCTAATATTCTAACATTAAATTTAATCTAATCTAATATTTTTTTTTGTGAAATAATCTAATATAGTCTAATTTAATTTACCTAATCTAATCTATCTATCTACAATTATAAATTTATGAATCCATTTATAGGTTAGAAATACATTGGTGATTCAATAGAAAGTTTCAAGTTTCAGTATACTTGTGAACTACAAAGAAGTTCAAATAACATATGTTATGATGTGTTGTGGTCAATATTTGATTCATTTACAAAATATAACTACATTAATAAGTTTTAAAGAGTAACATTTGAATTTAAGATTTAAAAATGTTTCAGCATACACAAATCTATCTATAATTATGAATTTATGAATCCATTTATAGGTTAGGAACAACTTAGCCATTCAAGAGTGAATTTTTTTCCTTCCATTAGAAATTGTGACTAATTTATTTTGTCTCTTTGTCCGGTCACTATTTCAATATCCAAAATATGTTATTTGTTGTAAGTTTTAATGACATGTATGTTATATATTTTGATGATTTTTATTTTTTTTCCATTTTCAGACCCTATTGCGCCTAACAATAAATTATGGAATGTTACTATTTCCATTACTGCTTGGTTTGTCTATTTATTATCCTTCCTCACTTTTCCTCTCTCTGCACATCAAAATTCTATATTTTCTTTAGGTTTAAATGTAATTTTGTTATTTTTATTTTTTAAAATTCATAATTTTCATCTTTTTATTTTAAAATAGAGACATTTAGTTTTTATATTTTTAAAATCCTTAATATTGATTCTCTTATTTTAAAATAGAGATATATAATTTCTCAATTTTAAAAAATATGTGATTGTTAAGAAATTAATGTTGACTATGACATTAATTAAATAAATAATCTCATGCCACGTCACTGAATTTGGATTATATTAGGTTAATTTCTTCACCGATCAATGTTTCAAATTTGATGGAATAACTAAAATAGAGAATTTTATATAACTGGAGGATTATATATCTTTATTTTAAAATAAAAAGACTAAAATTATGAATTTTAAAAAATAGAGAAACTGTGTGTCTCGATCAAACTTATGGATTTTAAAAAATAAGAGGATAAAAAAATGCATTCAATGTCTATATATTATTGATAATATAAAATAATGTCATCCAATCAAAAAATTACAATTTGAATTACTTTAAGATAATTATTTTAAAAATCAATAAATTTATCATATACATTAAGTTAAATTAAATAATTAAGTAAATTTTTTTACTCAATATAACTATGTAATAAGTTGGTTACATTTTGACCTCGACAACCTGATAATGATGTTACAAGGCGACTTCTACACGGGAAAAAAAAAAATATCACTTAGATAATCCAAGTCAAAAACATGATTTGAAAAAATAATTGGGGTGAGAGAGGCTCGAACTCTCGACCTCAGGATAACTCAGAAGCTATGAGACCTACGCGCTAGCCAACTGCGCCACCACCCCGTTGTGATGTATGTGAAAACAAAATATTAATTGATAAAATCAGATATGTGGTCGCTACCAAAGCGTTATTTATCAACCACGGAACACATATCAACTAACACGGGAATATTTGATCAACTTAATCAATAGTTGCGAGAAATTGTCCTAAATATATACTGTAAGACTTATTCTTTAAATAATAATTATTATTAAAATACTTCTAAGTTCTAACAAGATGCAGTTCTAATATGACATCTTTAGTATTTTTTATTGACCTTGTATAAATTTTACTTTGACAAAACAAGTTGAAAAAATACTGTTGATCTTCCACTCGGAACTATTATACATCTCGATGTTGGACATAATTCATTTTTTAATGCTATTTTTTTTTTAATCAAGATAACTATTCCGGCTTTTAGCCTTTGACGTGATGTACATGGATGTATCAACAAAGAATAAATACTTATGGAAATTACAATTTTCTTATTTGAGTCTCTAACTCATTATTCATATACACGACAGGCCTACTTAAAGTAATTAAGAAGGAAGTGTAAGATTGTGAAACATAGTGAATGTCAGTACAAGCCAGTAACTAATAACTGAAAGAGGACAAAATTAACATATAAATTGTTTCTTTATTTAGGCATTAAAGTCACATTACCTTTGAGAAAAATAAATCTAAATAATAGCTGATTCGTTTCACTGTTTTTGTAAAATTAACTCGTATAATTTATAGGCAGTAAAATTGATTTTGTAAGCATTAATTTTTATTTTTTTAGTGGACAAAATTTTGCAGAACTCGTTACTTTTTATAAATATGGTTATTATTATATTTTAAAAATTTAATTTAATTTTATTATCCAAATATAAGTAAAGTTAATTATTTTAGTTTTTTTAACACAATAATTTGTTCTGTATAATTTTAAAAAAATTAATTCTTTCAATATAAAAATTTAAAATTAATTAATATATATTCGGTGAAAGCTAAGTTTAAATTAATCAGCATAATTTTTTTCCGCTTATAGATCGTAATTTAGTGACATGTCTATTTACATGTTTACATTAAAGTTTACAAAGCTAAGTTTATATTAAATTTAAGCCTGTAAATTCAATTTATAAAAATATTTTAAGTCTTACTTTTTTAAAACTAGATTTCTAAACAAATTTTACTCTCAAATATATTTTTAAAAGATTTTTAGACCCCACCTAAAATCCAAACATACCCTATAATTTAAAGGTACAATGAACAAAAATGGTAAATATATGTGACGGACGAGGAGAGACTTTTTGGACATCAAAATCAATGAGACGGACAATGTGTAAGAAAACGACAAAAAAGACCAAACAAAATGTGTTTTTTATATTAGTTTTATTTGTTAGTTTAGCTAATGTAATTGAACAATTGATGTATGTTATGACTTTATTAGCCTAAGGAAACCAAAAATTCTAAAATCCTATTCCTATTCCCCCATCTTAAGTAAATATATATAATAGATGTTCATGAAAAGCTAAAAACTTCACATGATTCTACAGTATCATGGCGGTGGTAGAAGAAAAGGGACACCTAAGATGGCACAGTGGACCTCAAAGGTAGACCCGTTTTAAGATCAAATACTGGAATATGGAGAGCTTGTTCCTTCATAGTAGGTAAATGCAATGCAACCATTGGGGCCTTAATAATGTCATGTCATTTTGAAATTGACTAGCTTTAATTTGAGCCCTTTCACTCCTTCATATAATATTGTTTTCGGTGATTACTTATTCATAATTTTTTAGAGTATTATATGTTATTTTGTATATAATTATCTCAAAGAGGCAACTTTTTTGTTGTCACAAATTTGTGTGTTTTTTTTCTCATTTAATTAGTGTTTTTAAATGTTTGCAATAAAAGTAATTAAAGCAAATTATAGTAACATTTTTTAAAGTTTTGTGTAATTACATAACACTTTATGTTTTTTTAATCATTACATTCTTCATTATAGGAAGTTTGGAGAGATTCAGCTTAATGTTTTTAAATATATAAGAAGGTGTTAATTTAATATTTTTAAATTTAAAAAGGGGTTATTGTAGGCAAATTAAAAAAAAATAGAATTTTGTGTAATTTTATAAAAAATTAGGAGATGTTGCTGTAATTTCATCAACTAATTATTTGACAAGTGACAACTTTTACATGTAAAGAAACTGAGTATCACTTTTGAACATGTTACATTGACGTGTTTATAGGGTATGAAATCATAGAAAGAATCCAGTGCAGTATCTAACAAAGAAGCTCCACGAGGGCACTGTTGAAATCTTCAAACAACGTTACCAATTGGTCTGGTACAGTGTGGATTATGCCAGCTGCAGGGGCTTACATAGCCGATGCCTATCTCGGCCGTTATTGGACCTTTATAATAGCATCAGCTATTTACCTTCTGGTATGAAACATGTATTAGCACACCTTAATTTGGATTATCATTTACACGTTTCAAATCTTAATTTGGAAAATATAAATTATACAAGTATCATTCATAACATAAGCAACATATTTGACAAAATCATGGTTGAGTAGATTTGAACGTGATTTTAAGTCTAAAAATATGGTTCGAGTAAAAGTGAAAAAAATTACTTCTAAATTATACCAAATTTTCCAACTATCTTCTCTGTAAGGGTGTGTTTGATATATGACAAGATTGTGATTTTATCAACATAGTCATCTCCGTTGGATTGTACTTGTGTATGTTGCAAGAAATTATTACATAGTTGAAGATGACGTATCCATATTCTTGGCTAATTCTATGTGATACATAACAGAGTTTTTCAATAACTCAATTATGTGTCACATGGAAAATGTATGAACCACACTGGTCTTGAATCATTTAATAATTTTTCATATATTGCAATATCTTGCATTTTAAGGAACATGGTCTTGTATTTTTCGTCATAGGGAACGTGTTTGCTGATTCTAGCAGTGTCACTACCAGCATTGAGACCGCCACCATGTGCTCCAGGCGTAGCAGACAAGGAATGCCAATGAGCATCGTCGTTGCAAGTGGGGATTTTCTTTTTTGCCTTGTACATTATTGCAGCAGGCACAGGGGGAACCAAGCCCAACATTACTACAATGGGAGCAGACCAATTTGATAACTTTGAGCCAGCTTTCCTTCTACAACTGGTGGGTGTTTAATATTCTAATTGGAACCATTACTGCCCGAACTCTCTTGGTTTACATACAAGACAAGGTTGGTTTTGAACTTGGTTATGGGACCCCAACCATTGGGCTAGTCGTTTCAGTTTTGGTGTTTCTTTTAGGAACTCCACTTTATAGGCATAGATTGCCATCAGGTAGCCCTTTAACAAGGATGGTTCAGGTTTTTGTGGCTGATATGAGGAAGTGGAAGGTACATGTCCCAGATCATCTAAGTGAGCTACATGAGTTGAGCATGGAAGAGTTTTATTGTCACAGCTTTTCGTTAAGGCTAGTAATCTACTTGCTCTTTAAATTTGTAAAATGCTATGTTTTGGTCTAGAACACGGGTATGTCTCCACCGGAGGCATACTTGTTCGAATTAGGTAAGATCACTTTGAGCGGCAAAGTTTTTTCTGAGTATTTAAAGCAGTTGCAAGTAAATATGTTATTATCATCACAAATAAATATTAATCAAATTTGGTAACTAACTTAAGCAATTTGGTCTTTAAGTTGGTGTGTATCAGGCAACCAAATTGACTGGCTCAGAACTTTATTTTTCAATATTAAGGATAAATTTACCTAAATATTAATTTCTCAAACTAGATTGAAAATTTTAAAAGTTAATGATTAAATTCATTTTTGTAATATGAAAAGGATTTAAATTGATTGATAGAACTAGTATCAAAGCCACCAAATTGATGCAGTGCAGCATCTAGAATAGTACAACAATCTTATAGCCTTGACAAATGTTTGCAGCTTTCTTGACAAAGTTGCGGTAAAGACAGGCCAAACATCACCATGGATGCTTTGCACTGTGACTCAAGTTGAGGAAACCAAGCAAATGATGAAAATGGTTCCAATTTTGATTACTACATGCATTCCAAGCACCATCATAGCTCAAACCACCACACTCTTCATCAGACAAGGCACCACACTAGAAAGGAGTATGGGACCCCATTTTGAAATCCCTCCAGCACGTCTCATAGCATTTGTAAACATCTTCATGCTGACAAGCGTTGTGATCTATAACCGCCTTTTCATTCGTGCGATCCGGCGCTACACAAAGAACCCTAGAGGGATCTCCTTGCTGCAGAGACTTGGAATTGGCCTTGTGCTACATGTTATTGTAATGCTCGCTGCATGCTTTGTTGAGAGAAAGAGACTCAGTGTTGCAAGAGAAAAATACCTATTGCTGATACCTTTGTTGATGTTGCCAAGTTGGAGTTCTTCTATGATCAAGCACCAGAAGCCATGAAAAGCTTGGGAACATCATATTGCACAACCACCATAAGCATTGGAAATTTTCTTAAATAGTTTTCTTCTTTCAACTGTTGCTGATCTCACCCTTAGACATGGTCATAAGGGTTGGATCTTGGATAATCTAAATGTCTCCCATTTAGATTATTATTATGCATTCTTGGCCGCGCTGAGCGCTATCAATTTATTTTGCTTTTTGGTAATTGCCAAGTTATATGTCTACAATGATGATGTAACACAAACCAAAATGGTGTTGGATATGAACCATGCTTCATCTAAGGACAATAATGAAATAAGCCAAAGTACTCCACAACCACATGCCAAGTCCTAGGGAATGCAGCTTCTCTGTTTTTGCTATAAGCCTTTCGAAAATGTAAAGAAATTAAGCTTCAATTCTATAAGCTGACTCCTTTTTTCTCTGTTTATCATGCCCTTGCTGCTTGCCAATGTGCTTTTGTTGTTTAAAAATCAATGAAGCTAACATGAATTTTCATGTTTCATTTTTTGTTAATCATCTCCTGCTTCTTGTCATCTTATGCTTTGCTTTCTCCAAGGAAGGACTATGTTTTCTTGAGTGTAATTTGTAGGTTCTAAGACAGCAAGTCAGCAACCTTGTATATTTGATAGATATCATCCTGCAAGGTTTTTGTGCCTCCAATTGATTCATCATCACTTTCTACACAGAAATCTCACGTTTTTTCTTCATGTAAACATGTTATGCTTACCATCTCATATCCCCTTAATATTTTATTCGGCATAAACCGTATATCTCATATGGTAGTAATGGAATGGTTTCATTATCTAAAATGAAGAACATTTCCCACCAAAGGAGTCGCGTCCTTCTTTCTCGCGGAGAACTTTTCACGACTTCTCTATCTAATGAATCACTGATTTCGGAGTGAGAAATGTTAGCACCAAAGCCAAAACCGTCTTTTTAATAACTCTTTATTATCAACTAAAATTTATTAAAATTACAAAATTTTGTTAATCTCACTTCTTATTTTATAAACTCTACTCATAATTTTGTAATTATCACTAAATTATAACTAATAATAAAGAGTATGTTAGAAGGGGTATTAGAAAATGTTACTAACACTCCTCTTATTTTATTATTACTGCAAAGCTATTAACTGACGTCAATACTTAAGGCCGTGTATGCATATCCTATATCTGTATGGACGTATTTGCATAAAGAATGTGCTTTCGGCAATTACATTTTATTGATCACTTTCAGTTTCAAAAGTTTATAATAGGAAGAGCACTCTGAAAGTAAGAATGAAGCATGAGATAGAGACTCGTGGGGGAATAATATCACAAATGACTGGTGACTGAAAAGGGAAAAAATCATATAAAAATACATTCAATGAAAACTGAAACCACTTTAATTAATCAACAGAAATTTTTCTGCCAACGTATAGCCCATGACTTTTGTAACACGTCCATCTCGCGTTAACTTCTAAGATAAGACCTAAAAATAGCTAGCTGGTCGTAATTAAAAGGTAAATACCAAATACATAGGGAAAAGAAAGACATGGTAATCAATAAATGATAAGAAGTACAAAACCAAATATATAAGGCTGATTCTTTCTTTTCTGCATTAAGATTTGTTTATTAGTTAGCTCATGCAAATGGACAAGGTATAACATTCCTTTGAGAAAGCTAAGCCTCTAAAATCAGATTCCCCGGCTTTACAATATAAAAATTAAGCTCGTGAGAGAATTGAAGCTCAAAAAAAAAAACTTTCACACAAGAGCCCAAGAGATTGTTCAAACTCATGGCAGTGATAGAAGAAAAAGGCCTTTCAAGTGGGAACGAGGATTACACTCAAGATGGCACAGTGGACCTAAAGGGTAGACCCGTTTTGAGATCAAAGACGGGAAAATGGAAAGCTTGTTCCTTCATAGTAGGTAAAGGAAGCTTTTAGTGGCCTCAACATCCTCAATCCTCTTTCTTTTTTTCTTATTGTTTTAAACCAAGGTATAATGAAGAGTAAATTACGCTAACACGTTCGTCAAATTTATCTAGATGTCCTCTTTTTTCTATTCCTACATTAATTAATCTCCCTCATTGTTTGAAAAATATTACATGCATGACATTTCTTATACATTACACTACCTTTCTTTAATTGTTTGAAAAATATTACACTGTATATCCTATACTAGAAGTTGTTGCAAACATTAAAAAAGCACAAGGGTTGTCTAAAATCTTAAGAAACCACAAATGGAGTTAGTGTACTTTAATCTATATATTATGAATTGTTATCACTTATGAATATGGAATATGCATGTTTGTTATTTATAGGGTATGAAGTGTTTGAGAGGATGGCCTTCTACGGGATACAATCAAACCTAGTGATATATCTAACTAATAAGCTCCATGAGGGCACTGTGACAGCTTCAAACAACGTTAGCAACTGGGCGGGTGCAGTGTGGATGATGCCACTGGCAGGAGCTTACATAGCGGATGCCTATCTTGGCCGATATAAGACCTTTGTAATTGCGTCATGCATCTATATTCTGGTATGAAATGTGAGTTTTGTTTTTTTTTTCAGTTTTCACCATTTGAAAGACGAATATTACGTAGTGGTAAACTTGAATTAAGAACAAAACCAGAAAAATTTGTTATGGGGGGGGGGGGGGGGGGGGGGGGGATTT